>JAOXYA010000019.1:69632859-69643947 GCA_028565675.1 Sorex palustris
AATATGAAACATGACAATGTACTTCAGATTAACTTATAATTATTTACAGTACTTCATATTCAGTAAGGAGTCAATATGAATACACATACTCTATCTCTCCCCTCTGTCTGTCTCTGTCTGTCTGTCTCTTTCTCTCTCTCTCTCTCTCTCTGTCTCTCTCTCTCTTTCTCTCTCTCACCTGCCTACACTGAAGGAAGAAGGACTGGAACTGGTGGTCACATTCTCTGAAGGAAATTACTATCTGTCACTCTGCATGCCCAGGCAGTGGACTGGTCAAAGGGACACTCTGGAACTCTCCTCTGCTCACCCCTCATGAAAGCAGAGGTCTTGGGTGCCCACCCTGTGCCTGGCCTGTGCTGTGGCTAGATTTCCCAGCGATGACTAAATGACTAAGCCAGGCCCTCCCAGCAGCCATCAGATCTCCATCTGTCAGGCTCCTAATATCTTTACTTCCCAGGGCAAAGTAGCAGCACTACTGGTTCCTCAGAATCACAACTCCTACCCTCCTCATGTGTAAGATGATTCACCAAAGGAAAAGGCTATGAAGTGATGTAACAATATTTAAACACATTACTACAGACAAGAGGCATTAATTACCAGTTGCTGAATAAGAGTGTAATTCCCACACTTAGGGGCGGGGCTAAGTGACAAAATTGCCAACCACAGATACTTAGAACCAAGGGGAGCATATGAAGGCTGACTCACACAAATACGCCTACCAGAGCCAGTAAACTCAGATCAGACCTTGGCAGCCTTGCCCAAGAAAGGCTAGTAACAACTCCCTGTTTGTGGCAACTTCATCACCTGCCCGGTGAGAGTTTACTATGAGCCGGGCACTACTGCAAGCACACATGAGGTCCTTGCCAGGTCTAATCTCACAAAATGCTCACAGCCTCCACAGGGAAGCCTGCGGGTGTGGTGTGGACAGCCCACGTCATTCAGGTCAGGCTGGCTTCAAAGCATCATTTCTAACCACCATGCTATTCTGGTGAAGTATAAACTATCTCTCTAATTTCACCTTACATCTGCTGGCCCTTATGTTTCCTTTCTCAGAAACAAATCTACCTGTGAGTCCTGAGAACTCTTGACAATGTGTTTTCTGATTCTAAAAGTCTTCCAAGTTTATCACACTAGACTACTGATTATTTGTGTAAAATAGACATAAATGGTATCATAGAAGATTCAAAAATCATCTATATATTTCTGAGTCAAAAACAACTGTACCTTCTCTATGTTCTAATTTGGGTGTTTAAGAAAGAAACAGGAAAAAATATTCAAAGAAATGGAAACTTAATCACTAAATGGTTACTAAAGTTAAAACTTTCTAGTTTGCCCTTTAAGTCCCTATTTTCTCTAGAACATGCATTTTACTTGCTTGTCTGTTTCTCTGCCTGCTTATTCCCATTCTGGAGAAGCCTCCGTTCTCTCTTGATCACATTTCCTCTCTTTCTCTCCTCCCGCATCTTTCTAGGCATGCTTCATTCAATAAAAACTACCCTGCTTCACCATTCCATCTCCTCCTGAAATTCTTTGCTATGAGGAAAAAATGATGGACCCTGGAACATCTGTGCTTACATTGGGACTGAGCTGATCCAGGCCAGGCAATTCCTAGAGAGCTGGTGGCTGAAGTGGATGGAGCAGAGAGGTAGAAACACGCTTTATTCAGTCTACCTCCTTTGCTCCCCACTCTACCAAGTCGCCAGCAACATAAAATTGCAGCCATGAATGATTATAGCGAAGAACTTCTAAATGAATGTGGTAACCCCATGAATATCTGGGGTTCAAATCACTCACTCCGGCAAAAGTCAAGCACTCTGTCAAGAGCACCCTCAGTTAACCCCAAGTGCAAGGATGTGAAGCCTCCTGCCAAGAGCCAGCAACAAGCAGACACTCCTGCACACACAGGCCTGCAAGGGAGGCACTGCAGAAGGGATGCTCTGTCCACAGTTCAGCCTTCAGATGACCACGGGCACTGGCACCCTCAGAAATAAACGTCAGGGGAGCTGTCTCTTGGGAGCACCAATCAGAACAGCTGCTTAAGCTGCTCCTGGATCCCTAATTCCAGGACTGTGCCATTTTGTCATACACTGTTCCACGGCACTAGACGACTAGTATAATGTCTACACAGAACAGCATCAAGAGGGAAAGAAAAACTTTTTGATAATCGTGCTGTCATGATTAATTTCTATAATTATGAAAAGAGTTCTGGTAACTGTTAACTTTCACAATGACTTTGGCTCACTTAGACCTAAATATATAGTTAAGTTCAGTCAACAAAATTTCTGCATTGCGGGATCAGAGCAACAGTACAACAGAGAGGGCACTGCCTTGCATAAAAATGATTCAGGCTCAATCCCCAGCACAGAACCAGGGAATGCCCTGAGCACTGCCAGGTGTGGCACAAAAACAAACAAAAATTTTAGAAGTTTGTATTGAATAGAGCCCAAGAGATACTAACAAGAAATGATGCAATTATACCAAAATATAAGACAAAGGGGAGAAAAGAAAATTCATTGACTACCTACCTTTAGAGTGAGTAAATAATTTCACAGATAGTTTGACAACCCTATTCTCTGTGCAACTGTAACTATTCTACTCTTGACATCAAAAGTGAAACACAAAGTAAACTGTACCCAAATGGCACATCAACACAGAACTAAACATTCCCAAGAACAACTGAGAAACACACAAGAACCACAGAGATATAAACAAAAAGGCCTCCCTCTGCCCCCAATGATCCATAAATTGGAACTGGAAAGTAAAGTACCAAAAGCCAGCATAAGGGACACAAACAGATATCAGTGCCCCTGTCACACTGGGGCTGTCATTCATCTTTTCTTTCCCTGGGGGAGAAAGCGCTCATGTTTGGACCACACTCAGCAATACTCAGCCTGGCTAATCAGGTGTGATGTGCAGAGTTAGGGCTGGCTGTGAGATGCCTGTATGGTGCTGGGGGACCTGAGTTCTAGCCCTTCGCACAAACTCCTCAGGCCAACTTCATTCATAAACACACCCACCTGACAATGCGAAATACAACTTGGTTAAGAACCTTGTGTGTGTGCACGTGTGCGTGCGCACACACACGCACCTTCCATTCTATTGTGCTCAGGGTCATCACAGAATGCTAGATTTATTTCCCAGAACGAACTTAGAAAGTGATAAAGACACATGGAAGTCACTGATCATCAGAGGTTCCCAATTTTGTGAGGCCTAAGATCCTCCCTTTCCAGAAAATAAAAATCACTCAGCACTCCCCAGGAAATCTACTTTAAGTGTATATATAGTGAATTAATGTCTACAATTTTACTGAATGTTTTCCCATCAAAACTAAGAATCTGGTAGCACTAGCAAACTCGAGTTCATGAGCTGTGAAAATCAAATGACTCGAAGCTTCAGGACTGGCATTCAGACCAAGCACACAAGGCAGCACTCTGAGTCCAGGGATGGACTCCACACAGTCTCTGAATAAATAGTAAACACCAGGCAATGAAGCCAAGGCTTGCCCAGAGCCTGCCATAGGGCAACCTCTGCCCTACCTTTATGGCCGCCTGTCACTCCTACTTGGAATGCTTAGTGACCAGTAAGATAAAAAGACCAACTTTCCCTTGGAAAAGTTGGACAGATTGTGTTTTTCAATGTTTGAAAATTCCAAAGATACTGAACTGAACCCCCAGACTGCCATTGTACCTTCCTACTGTGAATACAAGAGCAGACAACATCACCTACTGCAAAAGACCCCTGTCTCCTGGGGGAGTCAGATGTAAGGACCTGACTGTAAATGATGCGATATGGCCTCCAACACCTTCCGAAAAAATGCTAGAAAGAAGCTGATGGAAAAAGCAAAATCAGAAAAGAGGTTTCATTCAAGCTGGGAAACAGGAGAAAACAGGTGATGAGGACAAGGAAAGTCATGATGCTTTATTTAAAAAAAAAAAAAAAAAACCTCGAGTCAGAACAAACAGGTTCTTCTATTCCAATGAAATCTACCTCAAGTGTTCAAACAGGATCAGAAAAATACTCTTCAAACATTTGTCATTTCTCTTTTATCTACATTTTTCTTCCTTTTTTTAAATGATATCCCATCTACCACAATGCTTAAATATCCTTGGAGTAGAAGATTAAATAGATGCTGAAAAAATAAGAAAGAGAAAATATCTAGGTTTTATAAATTAGTCTAAGACCATAAGGAAAGCTAATGAACTTTGTAAAACATTAACAACTTGTGCTTTGATACTTCCAACCTACCATTAAGATCTGTGTATTCATTCACTTTTTCCTGGCTTGTTCAGGATGGACTTAAGTGATTGTAAGCCTTTTTGTAAATGATGCAAATTTTACATCATTTTGAAACAATTTTTTTAAATCAACCTAATCACATCCAAATACATAATCCTCCACTATATGAAACGCTTGTATCACTGACCATACATATGATCTTCCTGAAACTGAATATATTTGAGAAAACCAGTAGTAATAGAATGCTGCTTTCCACAAAGAAAAAAATCAGTGCATTAAGCTCAGGATTAAAACAATAACAACCTTCTTAGATAAACTGATCCAGGACAGAAGAGAAAGGACTAACTTGATTTCTTGTCTGGGTATGGTGAAAGTCCACCTTACATCTTTATACTCACGTAAGTCTTTAACACATCTGCATCCCAATGCCTCTAAATCAGATTCTAAATGTACTGTTGACAAAGTTCTCCACAGAGCTGAGGACATGGTGGAACTGGCTCAGATCAGTAACTGGGTGAAAGTCTATGTCAATTTCCATGCAAAATGCAGTCACTATCCATGGACTGAGGATCAAAACACATTCTGCACAGAAAACTTAAAATCCTCACTCCGGAAAATGTTTCTGAGAAAGTACTGCCACCAATTCATTGAGCAAACAATCTCAAAGTACAGAAGACATTTGCAACAACTTTCCAGAATGACTATGCAGCAAAAAACAAAAAGATGGAAACAACATAAATGTGCATCACTCCAAGTATTAAAGCCCACAAGGCAATTATGTCCTGGCATGGTTGGGTTCATCTCTGAGATCCTAGTAGTGGGGAAGGGGATACACCACAGGAAGGGAGCCCCTGAACTCATAGCTGACCAGCTATCATGGAGGAAACTGAAACAGGATGGGAACGCAGGGATGTCGTGTTTCCCTGTTGGTCCCTTAATAACCCTGGACTTATCATGTGCAAGTACCAACGTAGCAAATACAAAACTAAAATGACAGTTATAATCCGATCTAAAAGGCAAGTGCCTCTTTTCAGAAAAGTAGAGAACTTCGTCTACTGCAAGTCTCTTGCTGAAAATAGGCCAGCGTCCCCTCCTGCCAAGGCCTTCATCTGACTTTAATGGGAGAGCTGAGCTGCAAGAATATCCCCTTTTCCTGACAGGACACCTCATCTTTTTGTTTCCTTTACTGCTCAAAGACAGCATTCAAGAGACTGAAGCCATGATCAAGTGCTGCTTTGGCTAACTACTCCTCTCCCCTGCCCAAAAGAAAACCAATACATGCTTTCTCCCCCAGTGGCCAGCAGAGAGAGGACAGTGGTGGTGTAGAAAGAGGAAATGAGAACCAGGAAACAAACCCTCAGACCCTGCAAAGATTTAAAAAAGGATCAGCATTTTCCTAAGAACTAAAATATGCAACAAAGTATCTTACACATGCTAAGGTCACTGCCTCTTCTGCCATTTGAGAGGCACTTCAAATACTTCAAAATCAGGTACCAGGCAACCCCCAGTGAACAGGAGGCTCTGCCTGGGAGTTCTGCTGTTGCCACTTCTGGGGTCTGCTGGCTTGGCCAGGAAAGAACAGCCCACAAGTAGGGCTGGTTTGAAATGGATGCTTTCTAGAACTCCGTCCCCCCACCCCACAGTGTTTTAAAACCCCTTGGAGACTCATTTTAGATTCATATTTAAAATCTTACAACTTTAAACTGCTCTTGCCAAGAGTACTTCTACTAAGGGCAGACCTTTGTCTATGGAGGGAAGTGCAAAATCCCAACCATACCTGTGAGGTGGCTGGAAAGACAAAGGTAATATACAGAAGCCACTGCAAAGAATGGGGGAATCCTCACGCCCTGCTGGTGGGACTGCAGACCCATGCACGTTTCTCAAAAGATTAATAGAAAGTCCACGTTACAGTGAGTCCGTTTGTGGTAGTTCCCAGAATACAAACATGGATCCAACGAAATATACGCGGTCCTTGTATGTTCCTGGCACTATTTCAGTGGAAACCCACTTAGTGTGCCTCAGCAGGTGAGGGGGAAAAGGTGTGCTGGATCAACACCGCCACACTGGACTCACATCAAACAATGAAATCCTGTCATCTACAGCAACAACGGGTGAGATTTGAAGCTCCGAGGCCAGATGGACAAAGTCGAACCCCTCACGGTTTCACTCACATGTGGGCAATAATAAAGCCATCAATGCTTTGGGGCTTTATGACTTGGCCCTATGCAAGCCTCTGTTCCAGTATTAAGAAACACAGATCCTCGGGGCTGGAGAGATAGCACAGAGGGTAGGGCGTTTGCCTTGCACGCGGCCGACCTGGGTTCGATTCCCAGCATCCCATATGGTCCTCTGAGCACCACCAGGAGTAACTCCTTGAGTGCAGAGCCAGGAGTAACCCCTGTGCATCGCCAGGTGTGACTCAAAAAGCAAAAAGAAAGAAAGAAAGAAAGAAAGAAAGAAAGAAAGAAAGAAAGAAAGAAAGAAAGAAAGATCCTAAAGGCTCACTAGCTCACTACCTGCCCTCGCCAATGAATGTCACCTCACTCCCGAGGTGACAGAGAGGCCACTTCCCAAGTGCAGTCCACAGGAGAGGCCGTGTCTCTGCACAACCCATCTCTCACCTGCCCTCAGCGACAAAATACCTAATGACTTCACTGTAAGAAGGTGAGGATTAGAACACAGCCTTAAGGAGGAGCCTTTTCAATGAAACCCCTAGGAGATTTCCTTGAAGAATGGCCTTCAGGTGGACCATAGAATCTGAGTAAGGACATCCTGAAATCAGATGCTTAAGCTGCTCAGCAATTACACTGGGAACTACTGGCTACTTCCTTTCAATCATTATCAAGCACCATAAATCTTTTGGAGAACATGGTTATCTGTATTTATGATAAGACTTAGTAAGATTTTTCTGCTGAACTATGATTGGAACGCGTGCAAATATGTAAACTTTACAAACTTCACATATAAACTTTAGGAGCACAAAACCTACAAGTCCATGAAGAATTCATTTAGCAAATTAAAATAAAATCAATACTGAGTTGGCTGGAATGATAGCACAGCGGGTAGGGCGTTTGCCTTGCACGCGGCCGACCGGGCCGACCAGGGTTCGATTCCTCTGCCCCTCTTGGAGAGCCCAGCAAGCTCTGTATCTCACCCACACGACAAAGTCTGGCAAGCTACCCGTGACGTATTTGATATACCAAACACAGTAACAAGAAATCTCACAACGGAGACGTTACTGGGCCCACTCAAGCAAATAGAAGAACTACAGGATGGACAGTGAAAACAGTGACAGTGACAGTGACTGAGTTCACAAAATTATTCCTATACCAGGAATTTTACTCCAATTCTGACTTTGTTTTTGTCCCAACTTAACAGAATTCTTAATGCCTGTCTACTGTTTGATTACTGTTTTAAACTTGGGCAAACCACAACCTGTATGAACTTAAGTCTCCTTACCTAAAAGGTGCAAATAATGATAACAGTAAAATCATCAGCTAATGTTTGCTTCGTGTGTATGTGCCAGCTACTATTCTAAGCATATGCTAATGTTCTTAAGCATATATTTATAGTCATATATGAACTGGCTGGAGCAATAGCATAGCCAGTACAGCGTTTGCCTTGCACGCGGCCGACCCGGGTTCGATTCTTCTGTCCCTCTAGGAGAGCCCGGCAAGCTATCGAGAGTATCCTGCCCGCACAGCAGAGGCTGGCAAGCTCCCTGTGGCATATTCTATATGCCAAAAACAGTAACAACAAGTCTCACAACGGAGATGTTACTGGTGTCTGCTCGAGCAAATTGATGAACAACGGGAGGACAGTGCTACAGTGCATATATGAATCAAAACACTTCTATTGTATAGTTACTATTACTGGTGACAAATCACAGGAGAGGAAGAGGGGCTATTCTTACATACATTACCAAAGGTTTCAGCAAGTGGCAGAGTTCAAACTAAAGGAACCCAGAATCCATATTCTATAAACTACTAAGAAACAACTGGTAACTACAAAACATTTTCCTGCCAACTCGCAGAATTCTTGGAAGATGACACTGAATCAGGCTCTGAAAACATTTTGAGGGGACCAGAGCAACATTCGAGTGGGTAAGGTGCTTGCCTTCCACACAATCGACCCAGGTTCAATTCCCAGCACTCCATTGAGTGAGGAACAAGCTCTGTGCACAGCTGGGTGTGACCCAAAAGCAACAACAACAAAAGCATTTTTAAACCTGAAAGCATTAAATAAACACAGATATCTATTAGTAATAAAAACTAAGGGTAATACTGACTAATCAATTGGCTACTATAATATTCGACTAAGCAAAATTAAACTGGAAAACTTTAATTAGAAAGGACCTTAAAGAATATTTATTCAACCTCCCCCATAAATGGTAATATCCCTTCATAAGAACTTATTTAATTTCTTGAGATGAAAATCTCATAAACTAGCCCATTCCATCTTGCAATGTTCCAATTATTGGAAATGGCTCACTTTTAGTTGTAAACAAAATAGGCTTTTCTCCATGACAAGCTACAAATACAAAATCACTGAGACAGTCACCCTGCCCACCGCGTGACATACTATTCCAATCTCCTTTGAAATCTGACAGCCAAAATTCAATGTGAGGGCCCCAGTGCTATTTCAATCTCCATGCAAAACCTACAGTTTTCAATTACATTTGTGTTTAGTCTCATCTGATCTCTTACTCCATCCTATAAAGAATCTTGCAAATCCTCGTGCAAATAAGCCTTGTTTTTTTCCTTTTTGGGGTCACACCCAATGATGCACCATGCACTCAGAAATTACCCCTGGCGGTGCTCAGGGGACCATATGGGATTCTGGGAATCGAATCAGGTTGGCCGTGTGCAAGGCAAACCCCTACCCTCTGTGTATTGCTCCAGCCCCCCCCCTTATTTTTTTTAATATAGGAGTACTGCTTTCTATTCAGCCACTGATTAGCTGATTGAATTGGGCATGAATTCCACTTTACTTTTTTTCCATAATTTTATTTATTTATTGAATCACTGTGGGAAAAGTTACAAAGCTTTCAAGTTTAAATCTCAGCCATACAATGATCAAACAACTTTCCCTTCACCAGTACTCATTTTTCACCACCAAGAACCCCAATATACCCCCCTCCCACCCCTCCCAATGCCTATGAGGCAGATGATTTCCACTTAACTCCAGAAGCAATAATTTTAAAACCGTAAGAATACACGTTAAATTCACAGCAAAAGTTATTTCTGGTAAGCTTTTCCTCAGCTTTTCAATCAAGTCCCTTCCCAAAAAAAGATGCTTTTCAACCCCTACTCTCCCGCCAAAAAATGTCAATTAACATACTGCATAATAAGCACATTAGCACCAAAATAATGATCTGAGCCTAGTGTGACTTTCACTATTTTTATAATACAAGCAAATGGTTAAGTCAAAATTAGATGACACTTACGCATGTAAGGCAGTTTTTCTGGGCAAGGGAGGTATGGTGAATAGGTGAAGTTTTCGGGAAGATATGTTGTTGTTTGAACAAGATAATCACTTGAATTATTGCCTTCAGGATAATCTTGGAGAGAAAGAAGAAAAGTTACAAACAAAAAATCGCCTTTTGCTTTGTTCCTAGTATGAAATATGTCAGCATCACTATAAGAAGGCCTACAATACAAAATCCACAAAAACACTTAAAAGCAATTATCTATGAAGAACAAGAAGCAAAACACAGCTGCTGTAAACTCTCAATTCGCCCCTCACTGCTGCCAGAATGGGCCTCTCAGCATGATTTCCCCCGGGGAAGCCTGGGCAAGTAGAGAGAGCAGCCAGGCCTGATCCACGCAGAAACTGAGAGGGGTGCTCAGGATGGTCTGAGACACCTGCTCCCATCCCTCTGCCAGCTGAGCCAGATGGGATGAAGGGGTGACGCTACAGGGCTGGCACAGTCAAGGAGGTCCTCGGCAGCCACATGGCGATGGTACAATGGCTCTCGCATCCTCAAGTCCAGAGGGGCGGGAGTCAAGTTCCCCCAACACGCCACCACCAACACTGTGATTTACTCACTCAAACTTTTAATCCAGCCCACTCTCGCTCAGTCTTTAAGGGACCCCTTCCAGGGAACAGGAATGCAGTCCCCTGAACCCTGGAGCTATTATACTCTAGATGTACCATCCTTCCCTTGTGCACGTCAGATGGCATAGGGCAGGCACTATCTGAGAGCACTGAAATCAAATACTGAGGTTCGAATCCTTGCTCCTCACGTACTAGTTCTGTGATACAGGCCAAGACATAAAGGTCATTTCCGTCTTCTTCCTTTCCTACCTCTTCATGCTTCAGGGCAGTTCACACAGAAATGACTATGGAGCAAAGGAGGTTCCTCTTACAGATTTCAATGAGGTACCCAGAGGCTGTGTCCTGAACAATCCCTGGCCAGTGCACAGTCACTACCTTCAGCGTGTTCAAGAGGAGTCCCAAATCCCAATGCAGGACAGCCAGAACCCAAGGAGTTTTGAACTCAGAACCCAGAGTTCACATGTCAATCCCTTTGAGGGACAAAGCTCTGAGAGACGAGTCTGGAAACCACAACCCACAGTGGCCTCTCATGAGGGAAGCCTTGGAATGACCCAGGGCTGTGTAGGAATCTCAGGTGCAACTGGGAGGAGCTTTTGCTTTTTCTCCAATTAAACAAGGTATCTTTCCAGGGGAGTGGTGCTGAATAATTTTTTTCTGAAAAGGGGGCTGAAGACCAGAAAATCTGGGACTCTGAGATTCCAGATAAAAATAAGATTACAAGTAGGCCGGCTGCGATAGCACAGCGGTAGGGCGTTTGCCTTGCACGCAGCCAACATGGCCAACCCGAGTTCGATT
>JAOXYA010000019.1:69721116-69732377 GCA_028565675.1 Sorex palustris
GAGGAATCGAACTCGCGTCGGCCATGTTGGCCGCTTGTAAGGCGAAAGCCCTACCGCTGTGCTATCGCTCCAGCCCATATACATACATATATATTTATATACACACATATACATATACACATATATACATAAACCTTTCCTTTTTCCTGGCTTTTGGGCCACACCTGACTGCACTCAGGAACTATCCCCGGATTAATTCTTGGGGCCACTCCTAGTGGTGCTTAGGGGTACTATACAGTGCCAGAGATCTCCTGCATGACTATAGGCAAAAGCATGTATTCTAGCCTGTTGCACTCCCCAGCCCAATATTTATATTTTTATACAATGAACACATATTTTACACCATACACACAAATTCATATATGGGAACATACATATGCTTGGAAAAAAACTGAATTATTCCCTTCCCTACACCTCCAACCTAAGACCCTACAACCTTTTTACCTATCAATGTTTTTGCATTATCTACACAGGTAAGGATTTTAGAAGTAGTTTTGTGCCCCTGCCAACAGTAATATAGTCATAAATACTAGTTTTCATAAATGGCATTTCAGAATCAGGGTTCTCAACCAAGAGTGATTTTGGCCTCTGGTAAGCATTTAGTAATGTATGGAGATATTTTGGTTGCCTTAACTAAGAAGAGAAGGATAATACTGACATCTAGGCAAAGAAAGAGGTTGGTAATGATGCAAAATATCTTTTACTGAACAGAACAAAGCAGCCTCCTCCAATTATTTATCTCAAAATGTCAATAGTAGTAAGTTAACAAATTCCAACTTGTAAGCTGGTTACTCTGATTAAGATAGAAACAAGCTAGAAATCAACACTGAAAAACAAAAAAAAAAGATAGAAACACACTTCTACTTAAATAAAATTCAAAACATACTAAACCCTATAATTAAATACAAAGGGGTATGTTTTCCAATTCTGTGTAAGTGCCAAAACACATACATGATCTTTAAAAAGTCAAATCTTCAATCCATGCTTAGCATTATAGGTATTCTATTTTTATTATCCAAATTAAGCACTGCCATTTCACTGGATTTAAAAGTTTCTAAATTGAGAAAGAGAGAGAAGAAAAGCATTTGCCATAGAGGCAGGATGGCGTGTGTCGGAGGGAGGGGGGATGAGTGATGGAAGAGAAACTGGGACACTGGTGCTAGGGAAACAACGTATACCAGTGGAAGAATGGGTGTTAGAACACTGTATGATTGAAACCTAATCATGAACAGTTTTGTAAGGGTCCATCTCACAGTAATTCAATAATAAAATCTTAAAAAAAGAGAGAGAGAGATAATGCAGCTTTGGAATATGTACAAAACTGGGAATAATCAAACTTTCACCCAAAATTGGGCTTAATCAGGACTTCTTAAACTTTTTCCATTCTTGTCCCTTTCACAGAATAAATTTTTAACTAAACCCAGGTTTACTGATATATAAGGTAGATATGTACGTAAATATTTACTGGTAATATATCATTAAAAAATATAAAAAAAGGATACAAAATAAAATAGAATGATCAAAATTCCTTTCGCGTAAAAGATATTCCATTCCTAGCTACTACTGTTAATTATGAGGTTTACTACTGTTAATTATGAGGTTTTAACTACTGTTAATTACAAAACCTCATATTACCTTTTGTTGCCCTCTTTATCACTGAAAAAAGCCAAGTATTACATTCTAATGCTATGTTCAATGACTGTGGGGCTGAAGAGGGGAAAATTTCATCTTGACCAAATAGCATTATCTAATGTGGTGGTATTTATTCAAAAATTGCATTATGAGGTCAAACCCAACAGTACTCAGGAATGATTTCTACATGATGGACAGGCAGGGGTCAGGAACCAAAGGCAGCCGGTTACAGTGCCAGGAATGAAATCTGGGCCTCCCACATTTGAGCTTCTGCCCTTTGAGCTATCTTAAAAGTTCATATATACAAAATTTAACATAAGAAAATGCCTTATGAAAATAAACCATATACCATTTAGGAGAGTTATTACTTTAACAATGTCACTTTCATTAATCTCTGTATCACTGTCATCCCATTCTTCATCGATTTACTCGAGTAGGCGCCAGTAACACCTCCATCTGCCCCAGCCCTGAGATTTTCGCAGCCTCTCGTTACTCATCTTTCCCAACAACTGAAGGCTCTTTCAGGGTCAGGGGAATGAGACCGTTATTGCTACTGTTTTTGGCATATTATGGTGTAGTAATTATGGAAAATGGATAGGGAGTCTCTTATGTCCAGGAATATGTTCACTCATATGTGAGGCTCAGTCCGAGCGTGTAGAAAGTGGCCTGGTGTATGGTGGCAGTTGGGTAGTGGAGGTCAGCTGCTGGGGCTGGGTCCCTTAGGGCAGGGAGGGTTCTTACCTCGCCCCCTCTGGGGCACCACGGAGCTGAGTCTCCACTTTCATTAATATAAACAAAAAAGTTTCACCAAGTACTATGTACTAAAGGTGGTAAAAACTGGAAAGTGAATGACAGACTAATCTAGATAGCACAACCCATTTTCTTACCAATGAGAAAAAAAAAAAGATTAGTTGTACAACAAAAGAATACATTTTCTTACCAATGAACAGTATATATCTTCCCCCAAACCAGGCAGAATGTTTTAAAATTAATGTATATTTCAATTATCAACAATAAGAAAGGATAATGAAAATCTCGGTTAACAGGAAGAAATCTCTTAAGGTAAGAGTAAATGATATGATTATTTTTTTCTATGTGTTGTTTCAATGTTCCTTAAATCTAACAAACAAATAAATAGTAGACATTCAAAACATTTTATTTTCATGAGGGGCTAGTGTTTTCTAAATAACTAAATTAAATCTTCCAAAATAGCTATACCTATTGCAATACAATTTTCAGAAAAACACTAGAAAACCTACCTGATCATCAGGAGAGAAGGAGTAAAATATGAAATACCCTTTGTAAGAAGTATTAAGTGTGGGGAAAGCAACAGCAGAAATGTATGCATTTTTATGTAAGAAAAAATATAAAAAGGCCACATGTGCTTATAATGTCAAAGAGAATAACTGGATAAAGCAAATAAATTATATATGAGAAAAAGAGAAGAGAAAGGGAACTCTTCTTTGTTCCCTTCTTAATTGGTTCCAGTAACTTCAGATTCAATGGTTAGACTGAACTTCAGATTCAATGGTTAGTGTCCCCAATACATACCTAAAAAGGGCTGCCAGCTTAAGACCTAAACTAATTCTAGTCTGTCCCACTAAAACCAAGGTATTTAGTAATCTTAAATCTGAAAATGCCAAAACTGAATATTCTTTTTTTTTATTTTTGCTTTTTGGGTCACACCCAGCGATGCTCAGGGTTTATTCCTGGCTTTGCACTCAGGAACTACTCCTGGCGCTGCTCAGGGGACCATATGGGATGCTGGGAAACGAACCTGGGTCGGCCACGTGCAAGGCAAACACCCTACCTGCTGTGCTATCACTCCAGCCCCCCAAACTGGATATTCTTAACAGGATATTCTTAACATCATATTCTTAATGACCTGTACATGTACATTATTCACAAAAACCCTTAACAGAATATTATTAATGACCTGTACGTTATTCACAAAAGCTGAAAGTCTCAGCAAAATTGTTATTCAAACTAAAACTACTAAAAAATATTAAATTCCAAATAACCTAAATACTAATAATGATGTAACTTTAAAGAGCTGCAGGTATAACAAAGCAGTATTCTCAGAAAATAGTATTTTGAAGGAAACAGTATTAACTAGATGCTGAATATTTAACTTAATAAATTTTATCTTAGACCAAAAATATAGAGACCAGAAGGCTAGGCAGACAGTTCATGGACTGGAGCTCATGCATTGCAGTTAACAGATCACCAAATTTCATCCCTGGCACGGAATGATCCCTACACACTGCTGGGTGTAGTCCAGACGATCCCACCCACAGTCAGGGAAGCCGTAGTAGCACCAAAGCAGTACTGTGACCAGGACTGACCTATGAGATTCGCACTGGTCAGGCCACTCAAGTAAGTATCACTGAAAGGGACTCCCAAGACCCAAGAATCCCTGGGGAGGGTCCTCTCAACTTTTTTACAACACTGTGATTATCAGAAAACATCATCCAATTTAGAGAATCTCAGAATACAAACGCTAAAACAAAGACTCATAAAATGGGTATCTTACAAATCATAAAAAAGCTTTGAAAGAACAAAGAAAATACTTATTTTATAACCCTTGGAAACTATCTTTAAAAGACTATTTTCAATCCTTTTCAGAAAAATCACAGTATTTAGAGATAGGAGTCATGAAACACTGATGTTCAATTTTAACTTCAGATACCACAGTGGAAGATTTTTTTTGTTGTTGTTGTTAAATAAATTGTTCTCTAAGGCTAGGGGTGTGGCTCAGCAGCAGAGCATTCACCTTGTCAGTGCGAGTCTCTGGGTTTAATTCCTAGTACCACAAAGAAAATAATAATAAAATAAACTGTAAACTCACAAACACACACAAACTACTTTCCTTAAGGCCAGAGTGATAGTACAGTGGGTAGGACACTCACTCGCCTTGCATGTAGACCATCAGGGTTGGATCGCTGGCATCCCAGATGGCCCTAGCAATCCCCACCAGAAATAATTTCTGAGAGCAGAGGCAGGAGTGGCCGGCCCGTAAGCATCGCCAGGTGTGGCCAAAAAAGCCAAAATAATAAAATTAAACTTAAAAATAAAATCCATACTCTTTCAGTTCTCAGCAAATCAAAGCTAAATTAAATAATCATTGTAAAATTGTGGCCCTATTGTGGCCCTAAAGGGACAGCCTAACCTGCATAGTCCAAGAGCAGTAAGGGTACATTTATAAATTGGGTTAGACAAAATCACTCACGCTTTTTTTTTCTTTTTTTTCTTTTTGGGTCACACCTGATTATGCCTAGGACTTACTCCTGGCAGTGTTGGGGGACCACATGGGATGCTGGGACTTGAACCTGGGTTGGCCGTGTATAAGCGCCTACCTGCTATACTATCGGTCCAGCCCCTCACACTCACACTCTTGCAGGAGCTGCTTTGTAAAAGCAGTGTGCTATAACTGTTTTAGAGAAACAAGCAGAAGTTCTCTTATACCTGGATTTTTCCTGCTTACCGTTTACCTTCAAAATAGCAGGGAACCCCAGTTACACAATTAAGGAGAAAATTCACAGAAAACTCATCTTCTTAAGAAAGATTACCTCCAGACCCAAAGCTTTTACCCTACCTAATACCATACCTCTTGCTCTTCCTATGGTCCCCATCCTGCTTGTCCTGAAACCATATCCTATGTTTCAAGAAACAAAACAAAAATTTCAAGTCCCTCCTTCAGACTATAAAATATTCCCTGAAATAAAGAGAAGCAATGCTCCTATCTTCCCAGTACTCTACAAAGGGAAAAAGCCTTTCCTTGCCTGTAAATATTGAAATAAGTGGTTTTCTGCCACATCCAGCAGCAGGTACAATTCAGCTTTTATTTATTTATTTCTTTTTGGGTCATACCTGGCAATGCTCAGGGGTCACTCCTTGCTCTGCACTCAGGAATCATTCCTGGCGGTGCTCAGGGGACCATACAGGATGCTGGGAATTGTACCCAGGTCGGCCATATTGCAAGGCAAACACCCTACCTGCTGTGCTATTTGCTCCAGCCCCAAAATTCAATTTTGTCACTTATCATCTAGATATAACTGACCTTTGGTATTTTATTATAAAATAAATTATAATATAATTTTAACTTTTATAGTATAATATTTAATATAATGAATTATATTTTGATTCATTTTATAAGTTGCCTTGCACACGGCCTACCCGGGTTCAATTCCTCCATCCCTCTCGGAGAGCCGGCAAGCTACCGAGAGTATCTCGCCCGCACGGCAGAGCCTGGCAAGCTCCCCGTGACGTATTCGATATGCCAAACACAGTAACAACCAAGTCTCCAATGGAGACGTTACTGGGCCCACTTGAGCAAATCGACGAACAACGGGAGGGCCTTTACCTTTACAAGTTATGCATAGAATATTAAAAAAAAATTCTGAGATGAGGAAAACAAGGGCACACCCAGCAATGCTCTGGGCTCACTCAACGGGTCATATGTGGTACTGGGAATCAAACCCACACCAGGCACATGCAAATCAAGTGCCTTACCAGCTGTAGTATCTCTTCTGGTCCTAACAGTATAACAACTTTTAAACACAGCTAACTCAAATACTGTATTCCACATTTTCCTAATTTTTTTTTTTTTTTTTTTGGTTTTTGGGTCACACCCGGCAATGCTCAGGGGTTCTCCTGGCTCTGCTCTCAGGAATTACTCCTGGCGGTGCTATGGGGACCATATGGGATGCTGGGAATCGAACCTGGGTTGGTAGCGTGCAAGGCAAATGCCCTACCCGCTGTGCTACTGCTCCAGCCCCCACATTTTCCTAATTTTAAAGATGGGTATGACTCAATGAAGCACTGCTTAGAATGCTAATAACTGTTCATCAACTGTTGAGTCAACATGAAACATTCATCACATAAATGTTAATCACAGGTTCATATACAGTTCCAGGAAGTTCTAGCTTATCATTACTTCTGATTCGTGCTTTTACATATGCTTTAAAAAACTCTGGCATCTCATAATTTCGCTGAAAATAAAAAAGGTTGTATTATTTGCTCCATCTATAACTCAATCCAAAGACTTTTGCATTTCTACATCATCTAATTCCTTTCAGTAACCTTCATGCATCAGTTTCTTTCAACATTTGTTTACTCACAATTAAGTAAAAACAGAAAAGAATGAAATGTCACACACATAATCCTTACCAAAATGGGATGATTTAGGTTTTGTTTTGAAATTGTGTAAAGTCCTGTTAAATTATTGTCTAGATGGATGAAAATACTGTCTTTTTTTTTGTTCTCAGAAAAAAAAAGTACTATATTGAATTTTTGTCCTCAATAATATACTACTTACACATTAATCTTTGAGTTTAAGAAAACTGGACTTGTATTCTGAAGAGTTAAAATTGAGATTTCTGTATATGATTAATTTCTCCATTATCAACAAGGTACATGGAGAGACTATGCACTACAGCAGGTAGCCACCAGCCAGTTGTGAGCACTAGAAATGTGGCCTACCAGAACTGAGATAAGTCAGAGATATCAAAATACGTAAAAGATTCCAAAGGCAGTAGCACTGTAGCACTGTCCTCCTGTTGTTCATTGATTTGCTCAAGCAGGCCCAGTAATGTCTCCATTGTGAGATTTGTTGTTACTGTGGTTGGCATATCGAATACGTCACAGGGAGCTTGCCAGGCTTTACCATGAGGGCAAGATACTCTTGGTAGCTTGCCAGGCTCTCCGAAAGGGGTGGAGAAATCGAACCCGATTTGCCTGGGTCAGCCACATAGAAGGCAAATGCCCTACCCCCTCTGTGCTATCGCTTTAGCCCAAAGGCAGTATACCAAAAAATAAATAAATCTTGCATTACATGCAGAAGAGATATTTAACTGATATTTTGTATATATTGAGTTAAATAAAATGTATTACTATACCAAATTCCATCTATTTCTCTTTTTTGCTTTTGGATTTGGGGTGACAGCTGCTGTGCTCAGGATTTACTCCTAGCTCTATGTTCAGGGAACACTCCTGGAAGTGCTCAAGGGATGGTATGGCATGCCAGGGATTGAACCTAAGTGGGCTGTGTGCAAGGGAAGTACCTTACCCATTGAATTGTGTCAATGGTCCCAGACATTCTTTTTATTTGAGGGGCAGTATCACATTCATCAGTGCTCGGGATAGGAATCATTCCTGGCGGGCTCAGGGGACCACAGGAATGCCAGGGATCAAACCCAAGTGAGCTGCATGCAAGGCAAGTGCCTTACCTGTTATACTATTTCTCTGACCCCAGAAACATTATTATACCCACTGAAACTATTGAAAACATTGAACACTGAAAATTATGTTTTACAAATTTCTACATGACTGTATTCACCTAGACTGCTGCTATCTTTCTGCATTCATCTTTGGATCTCAATAATTGTGTCCACTGTCACTTTTCTTTTGTCAACAGTAAATATAAAAAATTCTTAACTGTACTCAATAAGAAAAAAAAACAAGACAAAGACAATGACCACAAAGACATTATATCCACCTTTTATATCTTCTTGAAAAAAAGATGCAATACGTTGGGCAAGACAAAACTTAAAACTAAAGGATGATATAATCGATGACATTTCACTACTGCATCATCCTTCTAGAAAATTTCTTTCAATTTCTTACACTTCCATGAAAATCGTAACAATCATAATGTTGAAAATAAGAGAAATACTCGAAAATATTAGTAAAACAAGATCACTGATTCTATCTTGCACGATCCACTTTCTAAATTGCCATTTTTAATTTCCAATTGTTGTTCTTTTTTCTTTTATTTCTGGATCGCACATGGCAATGCTCAGGGGACCATCTGGGATGCCAAGGGTCAAAACTGAGTCAGCCACCTGAGCTCCTGAGTATCTGAGCAAGGCAAGTATTGTAACTGATGTACTACTGCTCCGGTCCCCAATTTAGGGAAAATATTAAAGAGTATCTGACCATTTCTCCGAAACAAATTTCCTAAAGTACCACGGTTTTACAGAACAATAGCAAATGATATAAAGGTAGTTAGAAAAAGTATAATTCACATTAAGGAAAATGTAAGTTATTATCAAGACAAGATGCAACCCAAATTCAAAGACAGTGGCTGGATCTAGCAGATGGTTATAAACCAAGAGTAAACACAACAGATAATTCTTGATAGTATAGACAAAAGTTGAACAAACATCACTAGAACACCTATGTTTTAGAAAACTTAGACATGCTAACCGAGACAAATATTAAAAAACATATTAACTGAGTGGAAAGAAAGATAATAGGGAAGAAGTAGAGTGGAAAAATCTGAAAAACTGAGACTACTACAGGAAATACCTGTAAATAATGAGGCTTCTTTCAATTCCATCAATGTTTCTTTCCAATTACTGTACCAAGGAACACTAGCCTTAATTGACCGATCTGACAAAGAAAATATGGCACTGTTAAGCTAGGTTTGTAAGAGAAATATCCAACATGTTATTTCTTAAATAGAATGAGTGAAAAGTATGCTGATTCACATTAAAATGATAAAAATGTGAAGTGTATTTTTTAATATAGAGAATTTAAATCTTCTATAAAATCACTATCCAAACTCTCCAAATATTATTATTCCATTATAGTGCAATTTTATTAAAACAAATTCAGTAATCCATCATACCATATTCCCAGTCAAGACCAATATAATATAGCTGAAAGAGGAAGATGCCTTAAAGTAGCAGGCAAAGATAAAGAAGCTATTTCCTTCTGGGAGTCAGGAAGAGAGTAGAAAGGGTTAAAGAGCATGCCTGACAAAAGCAGAGGCCTAGAGTAGGATCCCAGCACCCCAGCCAGTCAAGCTACCTCCAAGCACTGCATGGGAGTCCCCATCACCATCAATTAAAAAGAAAACTATTTTCTATTTGTATATACTGTATCCTAATTATGTGGGATTCTAAAACCTGCCTTAAAAGAAATAAAAATAATTTTTAAAAAGAAATAAAAATAAGCAAAGACTGCCTAAAAAACTGAGCTACATTAGTGCCTCCACCTGCTTTTAAAGGTAAGTATCAAGCCATCTCCCTGTGTAAAGATAATGGTAGCACTGTCCACCGTCCTCTTGCTGTTCATCTTATTGTTGTTCATCGATTTTCTCAAGCGGGCACCAGTAACGTCTCCATTGTGAGACTTGTTGTTACTGTTTTTGGCATATCGAATACGCCATAGGGAGCTTGCCAGACTCTGCCGAGCGGGCGGGATACTCTCAGTAGCTTGCCGGGCTCTCCGAGAGGGATGGAGGAATTGAACCCGGGTAGGCGGTGTGCAAGGCAAATGCCCTACCCGCTGTACTGTAAAAATGAGGCAAATTAATTTCTCACAACCAAGTCATAATACTGTTTCTATTACCTACCCATCAACCATTTTATATTAGATTTGAGAATCATTTTCTGAAGACTTTAAATTACAACAAATAAGTAACAATAAAGACTGGGCAACTGTGAAACCTATTCACAGCTTCAGTTCCCAATGAAGGAGTTCACTATCATAACAGCTCTTATACTCAGTGAGCATTTAAACACGTCAACTGAACACTGAAAATAATGCCAAGGGTTCCTGACAGCTGAGGCAAATTTCCAATATGAAAAAAACAAACTGAAAAGTAAAGCAAATCAGAGACAAAGTAAAGGGGAAAAGAAAACTTAAAAACTGAAAGAAACCAACCCCAAAGTTAACTGCATGAGGGAGAAGAAAAAGAAAATTCCAAAAAAAAAAAATTGTTTTAATTAAAAAAAAAAAAGAAAAGTGAGCATTAAAAATTTAACAGAAAGTTTCAAAAGATAGGGTGCTGGAGCAACAGTACAGTGGGAAGGTAGGTTATTTGCTTTGGACACGGTAGACACAGTTTCAGTTGCTGGTATCCCCTATGAACCCCTGAGCCCTGCCAAGGGCAACTCTTAAGCATTGCCTGGTGTGCCCCCCCCCACCCAAAAATTAAAGAAAAAAAGCTTCAAAGATAAAGTCAAATTTCCCAGAAATAAATATGTACCAATAAAGACACAGAAATAAGAATATTTCCTATTTCTAAGACATACAGTTGAAAGAGTCCCAGACAAAACAGAGTATACCACTAGGAAGAAATTAACAAAGTAATACTATAAGAGAATCCCTCAGGCCTGAAGCACATGTATAGCCAGATCTTTGAAAGTGTTTTATCACAATATTCGAAATTTTAAAATAATAGGGATAAAGACCTAAAAGCTTGTAAAGGTTGGAAAGAAAGGTGGAAGAGGACAGAGTATGTATCAAAATGGCATTGATAGCATACATCTTCTTTAAAGCAATATTAAACCTGAAATAAAGTAATCAAATTCTAAGGGAAATTATTTTAGATTAATATGTAACAAAACACACTGGCAGTAGAACTAATAACAGTTTAACTTAAATATATTAAATTCTAAAAATAACAATAATGTACAATCAAATTTTCAAGTATTAAAAATATTTTTTCAGACTTACCAATTTTTACCCTGCAAAAATCTACCTCAGGAATCTAATGGAGATAACCTTTCACCAAACCAAAAAAATATACCACAAAAGATAAGAATGGGGCTGGAGCGATAGCACAGCAGGTAGGGTGTTTGCCTTGCACGCAGCCGACCCGGGTTCGATTCCCAGCATCC
>JAOXYA010000019.1:69821644-69832524 GCA_028565675.1 Sorex palustris
GCGATGCACAGGGGTTACTCCTGGCTCATGCACTCAGGAATTACTCCTGGCAGTGCTCAGGGGACCATATGAGATGCCGGGAATTGAACTCAGGGTCAGCCATAGGCATGGCAAACGCCCTACTTGCTGTGCGACTGCTCCAGCCACAGGCTTTAACCTCTTAATACAGAATATACTTTCAAAAGAATTCCTTTGGGAGCTGGAAATGTGGCTTACCAGGGTAACACATGGATAGTATATATCTAGAGTTTGATTTTCTTTTCCAAATGTCCTCCCTTGGCTCCTACCCCACCACTGGATGTAAGCTGGTGGCTGCTGTAGTTATCAGCCTGAGCACTGAACTCAGGCTTGCTCCTTACCAAGTCTTACTGCTTGCGGTCCCTTAAGGAAGAAGGAAAAAGCAGCCTCAGCACCAAGCTCACACTCCGCTCATTGAAGATGCTCGCAGGGGGTTTCAGGCCAACTCACTGAGCAATGACTGCAAGAGCAACTTTTCAAACCTCTTTATTTATAGACATTTCAGAACCACTGAGATCAACAATGACTTTCTTAGACATAACATATCATGTTTATATTGAGGTACACAATGGGCCATTAGATAATGCTCTGGAAAGAAATACAACTGCTAACCCGCAGCTTAGAACCCCAGTTTTCCACACAAAGAAACTGAAAAGGTGGTCACAGAAATTCTTTCAAAAGAACATATAAGTCAAGGGATACTCCCTCAATTTCCACTTGAGTTTAATAGTTAAACGTAGCCTAGATGATATGGAAAATGGAACTTGATATGAAAGAGCAGGGAAAGGTTCACAACTAAGAAATGATACGAGCCCTAATCCGTGAGATTGTAAACAGAGGAAATTCATAATTGATAAAACTCATCACAAAATTCATAGCCTAAAAATTAGACAGAGCAGCAAAATTACAGAAGATATTTATCTAGAGCGCAACTTAAAATGCTTACCCTTTGTTTCTGGCTTTCACAAATATTTTAAAACATCAAAATTTGAAGGCTAAATGGTGCTATTTGACAAGTGGCCATAATTCCCCAAATCTCCCTCTCACACAGGCACAGGTTCAATTTTCCCTTATTTGCACACTCTGCACATTTAATTCCTTGGGCCCTAAGCTGCCTGGTGGCATGTGGTTACTAGAAAAATAATGGGAATTGAATAACGATCCTAATTTCTACAAGTCCTGCGTGTCCACCAGCAGACTGGACTCATCTCGCAGACTGCAATTGAGAAAATGTCTTCGAAGAATTTGTGAGGTTCTTTGGAGAACTGTTTGGCTTTCCCGTTGGTTATTCAGAATGTTAGTCCTTTACTGTTTCGGCATGCTGTTGTACCAAAGTGTTTTGTTGTACAAAGTGTTTGGAAAATGAAGGACCCTCTATCGACCCGCACCTTCTCCCTGGACTTGTGGAGAAACTGTACGGATGATATACAGGTGGTTCTGGAATGTGCGCGGAGTGTGTTTATAACAGCATCTGAAAACAGCTGGAAGGATGTCATAATATTTCCCACATGATTGTCTTCGTCTACATGAACGAGAATAAACACTGCTGTTTAGTTGAAAGGGCAACTTGCTGCCACGTCCCGAACCTGAATGGTGACTCTGGGGGTTCAAAGAAGAGAACTGTTTATTTCACAGTTCATAAGCAGAACCTGCTGGGTCTATGAGATTCGGACATGGAACTGATCTGAGGGTTTTGTTCTCTCAACACAAGGCACATCCACATTTTACCTTTTGGCTGCCCGGTTTGGTTTATTGCTGATTTTCTTTCCTGAAGGGATATTTGCACTGTGAATTTAATTTCCCTCCCCAAAGGGTGTTGCCTGGACCTAAAGCACTATGGTTCTCTGTACCAACTACAGGGAACTTTCCAGAAGATGAATTCGATCTTGAGCAAGTTGGCTGGAAAAGGTTGTTGGCGGGCATCTCTATAGGGAACTTTTCATCACCCCATCTTTGTGGGGAAGGGCCACTCCTTCCCACCCAGTTCCTGCAGGCCGGGCCTGGCTCTCCGCCTGTGCCTGCTTCCAATGGAAGGACTTCCGGGGCTTTACAGATGCCAAAGAGATTTACGACAACGACAACCGACACAACAAAAATTCCCAATCTGGAAGAGAACACTCGCCAGGGTTACTTTCTGCCTTCAACCTACTTCAAGTTTTAATGATCTTGTGGCATCTATTTTTACCCCTTTAGTAGCGGCTGCCATTTCTCTCATCTGGGGGTCCTTTAAAGATAAGACATGCTCAAGTCTCCCAGCAGCCAACTGCCCGAGGCCCGCACAGGTCCCCTTCACACACACCCAGTCTCTCTCAGCCGCTGTGCTTAAATATAAACATCACGAGCTCCAGATGGGCAGTCGCTGAGTCTCTGTTTTAGTATTACTGAGTGCCGCCGGCCTAGGGCCTGACATATGAAAGATGCCCAGTGAGTCTGGAGTCAGTGAGTCAGAGGCCACAGCGCCTGCCCTTAAGGGGTCTCCACGCTGCCCATCACTATTAACTTGACAAAAATATCCCAAGACAAAAAAAACCTCAGAAACAGTGGTGTCAAGATTTCACAAAAGAAGAATCAAAGAGGAAAGATAAAAGGCATTTGCTGTTTCTGTGGGGTTAACGGTTTTTGAATCAATTCAGCAAGGGTCTGCCCAAGAAAATGTGCAATGTTTTCATCTCAGTCTCTTGGATTTTCCTTTGAAGGGAATTTCTTAGAGGTGGGTCTGGCTGTGGAAAGAGGCCTTTCATGCCGGGAGTAACTGAAGGAGCCTCATGGCAGGTGGGCAGTACCCGCAAATGTCGGTGACTTTCTTTTGTCTTTTTAATTCTTGTGCCACACCTGGCTGTGCCCAGGATTTACCCCTGGCTCTGTGCTCAGGGATCATTCCTGGTGGGCAAGGGGGAACATATGGGATGCCAGGGATCAAACCCAGGTCAGCTGCATGCAAGGCAAACACCTTACGAGCTGTACTATCTCTCTGGCCCTGTAGTAATAACTTTTGACAAAACTCACAGGGCAGTTCTATGGGGTTCTTTTGACTGTTACTATTTACATTTGACAGGTGTGTGTGGGTGGGCGTGGGTCTGAGAGAAATGCCGCTTCGAATGGAAGAAATGTAAGACAGAAAATGAAAGGAGATATAGTTGATCTCAACTCTAAACCAAGAGAGGAATCAAAATATCTTCCTAAAGCAAAGGAAGACATATTATTGCACAGGTTTACAAAACTAGACTGGTGGGTCTTTAAATTTATTTATTTTGGTAAGCAGGAAGTACAGTAAATATAAATGAATCTCCAAGTCATGGTCACACCTGTCTGTGTATACTTCTAGACTCTGGGGACAGATGGTATGTGTGTAGGCTGTCGGGAGAGGGAGTGTGCAGGGGTGAGGCTTTGTTTGGTGAACTAAAACTTTCCCAAGATTTCTAATTTTTCAAAAAAGTCTAGAATGATGATGCTATTATACTCTGGAATATTTAATTTGGCAACAAGTGTTAGACTAATGTTTTGAAATTCTTGGAATACAAGTATGTAATGATGTATTTTCTTTGGAAGAATGGAAAGGAAGAGCAGAAAGGTGATCAACTAAACAAGTATTCGTTAAGACTTTGAGATTATTCAACAGATGTAGCACATATCACAACTGATTTGACTTCTGAGCTCTCCTAAAGCATAAAGCACGTTGAAAATACCTAACTTGCTCTTGGAAGTGGTCCTCAGACCTCTCATTGTCAGACATCAGTACAGGATGTGTTTACAATCAAATTTCACTCTTACATACAAACTCTTGACTGATCTGTTCCAAGTTTTCAGGGACGAAGCCTAAGGAGACAGCATCGAGGGGGCAGGGTTGAGAATCTTTGGAATCACTTCGGTCCACTCGTCCTAAGAGAGCCTCGATGGGTATTTGAAAACAAACAGATGTTATCTAAAAATATCAGACTCGCATTATGTATACATACACATAAGTATATGCATATGTACATATATGTATATATTTTCTTTTCTCTGCTCAATAAAATTAGCAGCAGTTACAGATAAATGGTGGTCACGTTTGTATTACTCCCAAGGGCATCATATATCATCTGTCAATACACAACTTTTGGAAAATATCTTCTGAAGGAAAGATCCCCACCAAGCATGTAACATTAAAGTGTCATTTCATACCACTAACATTTTCAGGCACAAGAGTAAAACAATTAGCATTAAGCAATCCGTACAAACAACAGAGCACAGAACAGAGTGAATTGTCTAAAGTAGATTTCCCCCCAAAGCAGGGAATTATTGTTCAAAAGTGTTTTTATTTTTAAAGATTCTTAGTCTGTCGTTCAGCTTTGGCTACTTTGTAATAAATATCATACCTTCTCCCATACAATACTCCCAAGAATCACTTCTCTGAATATGCCTTCTGTCTTTTAGCAGCTGTTGAGTGTTGAGTGTTGAGTGACGTACAAGGCACACCTCCAAGTGTTCTGTACAGCATTTTTATTGATGTACAAAATAGCCTGTTCCCCATTCAAAAGCATAATCTGCATAGTAAGAGTTTCTCTTATCCCTATTTACAGAGAAGGTTTTTAGTGCAAAAAAAAAAAAAAACCCACAAAAATCCCAAAACAAAACAAAACAAAACAAACAAACAAAAAAACCCCTCAAAAACATGACACTGCGTCCCAGCCCACCCCTCTAGCATACAAATTGGTCAGTTTTGTCCAATGCCAGCTGGGGTTCCTTGGCTATATTTTGGGCCTCCAGCCATGAATGAATTGCATTATCTTCTTCACCTGCAGTTTGCTCAATTTGAAATCCTCCGAGAGGATCTCCTCCGTGAGCTGAACCAGCAAGTTGCCATCGATCTTTTCGGTCGCAAAGAAGGCGATGACGTCCTCCGACAGGCCGATGAACCGCAAGCACTTGGCCACCTCTTCGATGGAGAGTCCGGCCAGGTCGGCGGGGGGCTGCCAGGGCGAGCCGTCGCCGCAGGAGCGCGGGGCCAGCTGCACGTGCAGCGGCGACGAGAAGGGGTAGGGCCCGGGGAAGAGGTCCTGCATGCCCTTTGGCACGAAGTACTGGTCCTCGGAGAGGTCCGGCGAGCCCGACGGCGGGTCTTCCTCAGCACCATCGATTTGCAGAGGCAACGGGGAGGTGTCGGAGGCCGCTTTCTCCTCCGCTGGCTTCGGGGCCCTGGGCGGGAGCGCGGGGCACGAGATGCTCTGCTTGGCGGGGCCGGCGGCCAGCGCCTTGTCCTCGGTGCTCTCCAGGGAGTAGCTGGCCGACTTGGGGCAGCCCTGGCCGCCGCCGCCGCCGCCTCCTGCGGGCTCGGGGCTCGGGGGGCTGCCGGGGGGTGCGCGGCTGTCCAGCTCGCAGGGCGCGGGGCAGTTCCTCTTTGGTGTGGCCGGCGCCTTGGGTCGCGGGTAGCTGTAGCTGCGGCTGGGCTCCTGCAGGAAGTCACTGCGGGTCTGCGCCTCCGACGCGCCCAGGTAGTGGTTGGGCCACGACAGCCGCGAGGACAGCGCCTCCGTGGCCGGGCTGCCCAGCGGGGATTTGAGGTCCCCGGCCTCTGCCTTCACCCGCGGGCATGGGTAGCAGGAGACCGGGGCGCTCTCGGAGGGGCTCGGCTCACTTTTAGGAACGCTGCTGAAAAAGCAAACACAAGAGAGGGTGATCAGGCCAGCACAATACAAAGCCAGGGCTGGAGCAATAGCCACAGCGGGCAGGGCGCTTGCCTTGCACGCAGCGGACCCGGGTTCAATCCCCCGGCATCCCATAGGGTCCCCCAGCAGCGCGAGGAGTGATCCCTGAGTGCAAGTGTGAAGCCCTAAGCATGGCCAGGTGTGACCTAAAACCAAAAAATTAAAAAACAAACAAACAAAAACCCCAGCTAAACTTACCCAAATCTTTCCTTGTCCCATACATGTCACTTTTTAGTAAAAAAAAAAAAACACTGTAGTTAAGGGATGGGGGGAGGATGCATTTTTTTTTTTTTTGCATCAGAAATTCAATACAGGCCCCACGAATCTCAATGGGGTTCAAAAAGGAAAGATCTGGAGGGCAGGAGAGACGGCTCAATGAGCTAGACTGCTGCTGGAGGCTTGGGTTCCATCCCTGAGCTCTGAGCCAGGGAAACCCCTCCCCCAACCCCAACCTCACCCCGGTACTGCCAGGTGTGGCCCAAAACACCAAATAAAAAAACAAGCGACAGAAATAAAATCTTTGATGTTGACACCAGTGCTGCAATTTGTGTCCATTAAACTACATTCAAGTGACTCACCAGTGGTCTACACTGATGGTCAGGTGTAAACTCATTAAATAAAATATGTGTCTAATTATGCATCCGGATATAATGATTTAAAACACTACAGATGTCAAGTACATTCTTTGCTCATGTACTACCCAGGAGTCCCTGGGAGCAGAGGTGGATGATTTTGGAGGGGGTTGTGCAGCAGCCCTGGGTCAGCCACAGGTCTACCAGGGGGAGTGAGAGCTTGTGGCCCATCACTTCGGGTTGGCTTCTTTATGCTCTGTGACACTGTGACACTGCCCCCCCCTCGCCCCCGATTTCAATTCAGTAATGTGAGGAAGGGAGAAATATTCCAAAAAAAACCCAGTTATCTGTCCTGGGTTCTTTATTTTGTTACTGTGCCACACCCAGAGGTGCTCAGGGCTTACTCCTGGCTCTGCACTCAGGGATCATTCCGTGCAGAGCCCAGGGGAATCATCAGAGTGCCAGAGGAGCAAACCTGGGTCGGCATCATGCAAGGTAAGCATCCTTCCCTTGGTGCTATCGCTCTGGACCCCACAGAAGGATGAGCCACTTCCAGGACAACTCAGGGGACTTTAGTCACTGAGTCTCGCATCTACTTTGTCTCTTTCCCTTCTGGGACATTGTTCCAGAGATTCCCTTTCAACTCAAAACATACAGGGGCTCCATCATTCTCTTCAGTAATATTAAAAAAATCATCCCCCATGGGAAAAAAATAAATAAACAACCCAACTAAGAATATCTGTGTCTCCCACATCCTGCAGGTCCCTGTCTCATGGAGTGTCCGTAGGAAGCCAGGCCCAGCCCAAGAGGGGACTCGTGGGCACGCAGGCCTGGCACAAAGACTTACATGTCGTGGAGCCCTGAAGAGTAGTAGGACAGGGTGGGGCTGGGCGAGCGCGTCTGTGGCCGCGCGGGCTTGGCGGTGCGCGGAGGGATGGAGGGGCTGGTGGACAGAGGCTTGGCGCTTCGGGGCGGAACAGGTGGGGCGTTCAGGAGACGGCATTCTTCCCTGACCTGGTGGGAAAGAACACTCTGGGTTAGCCGTGCTGGCCAACTGTCTGCTCTCCCACAGTTCTCAGGTGCGAGAACAAGGGCAGGACTTGCGACCATCCTGGCCAACACAAAGACTGGCCAAGCACAGAGTGACCAGCGGCCCTTGTGTCCTGGCCGGGAATGGCCCATCTGCACAAGGAAATGGCTTGGTGACAGCAGCCAGGTGTCGCCAGGACAGAAACATAGCTCAGGCCGGAGTGATGGGTGAGGATTAGGGAAACACTAAGGAGGATGTAAGCCACCCAGATCTGAACGCAAGATTAAGTTCTCTGATTCACGGTTCCCATGGAATCCAGTTTGACCCAAGCCTTAGGGGATGCTGAGCCTTCTCCAGGGCCACACGGTGCTGCCTCTCACTTGGGGTACCTTTGCCTCAACTGGGAATGAGCAGACTGCAAATTACTGGGCATGGGGGGGGGGGCGTGAGAGCATGCCTTTCTCGCCAGCTGGGGGACACTGGACAGAAAGCATGCTGTGCAAACCCAGCCGAGTGTGCTTTGAGCCAGCAGCGCTCTGACCTTCATCCCTGCCCCCTGCAGAGAGGATCTGGAGCACACTCAGGAGTCAGATCAGCCCACCACCCAGCCTGTAGACTCCTTGGAACGAATCTGGGCACGTTTGAAAATGCACTTTTGCATGTCCGCCAGCAGGGGGCAGTTTGTCCCTGGTTCTGTGTCTTTACCCTATAGAACATTGGTTAGTAAAGGAGGCAAGCCAATCTTATACCCTCCCCGCCCCTCCGAGTTCCTGTATCTTTTGCAGGAACCTGTACCTTCTATTCCTTTCTGGCCAGCAGTTCTGGGATAATAAAAATCATGAGACAGGCACTTCCTGTCTGCTTTGTTAGCAATGAGACGGGCTTTTAACACTCAAAAGGGGCTTTCCAGGTCTGTCTTCTCCCCAGAGAAAACCCGAAGTTGAGGTCCTATTGCCCTGGGGAGGAAGCGAAGGCTTCTACCTGCAAAGGAAGTGATTTAAACTGACACTCAGGTGGAGGGCATGGGGTGGGAACGCTCATGCATGAAACACAGTCTCACTAATGGGACTCATATTCACCGGGCCTCAAAAAAAATGTAAAAATGAAGAATTTTGGAGAGGATATCTAGCATCCACAATGTGGAATTATAATGTGGTATACCTGAAACCTATGTAATGTTACACACCACTTCTGCTTCAGTGAAAAATATATAGAGGGGCTAGAGCGATAGCAGAGCAGGTAGGGCAACTGCCTTGCATGTAGCTCACGTGGGTTTGATTCCCAGCATCCTGAGCACTGCCAGGAGTAATTCCTGAGTAGTGCATGAGCCGGGAGTAACCCCTGTGCAGTGCTGAGTGTGACCCCCTCCCCCCAAAAAACCAAAAACCAAAAACCAAAACAAACTCCCAAACATAATGTAAATTTAAAAAGTGTCACATGTCACATGCTACTTCTTCCAGGACTGGGTCTCCCTGCTCCCACCTGGAGGGTTCATGACCCTGGGCACAGTCCCGATAGAGATCTCTTGATCTGAAGAGAAGCCCTTCTGGGGAGTAGTTCTGCTCTTCATAGCAACAGGCTTTCTTTCCCCTCGAGCTTTTAACAAGATGGTGGGGGTGGGGGACACAGTACAGAGCCCTGGTGACTCCTGGCACTGCGGGCGCCTCATTTTGGTGGCCTTGCATGGCACCACTGGTCTGCCTATGTGGCTGAGACTTGCCAGGAAGGACCCCCAGACCTCCTGAGCACTGTCAGAGGTCGTGGCAGCAATTGAAGGCTGGGGAGAAACTTGGGAAGACTTGCGGTCAGTGTAAGGTCACCTAGCCTGTGGTATTGAACCACATGGGTTGACGCTCAGAGTTTGGGTATATCCTGGTAGTGCTCGGGACAAGCACCTCACCCCTGGTACTCTCTCTCCAGCTGGAATCTTAAGCTGAGAGGAAGGACACAGAGGTTCTGGCTGGATCACCCCCACACCCAGGCTTTTGGGTGGAGCATACAAGTTACAAAATCAAGTCACCAATATACATCATACAGTGGGTAGGGTGTTTGCTTGCCTTGTACGTGGCTGGCCTGGGATCGATCCCTGGCACCTCCTGCAGCCCCCCAAGCATCACTAGGATTGATTCCCGAGCACCAAGCTAGGAATAAGTCCTGAGCAGAGTCCAGTGTGGCTTCCAAACAAATAAAAACACATACTGTCATCTTCTTGCTGCGTGTGAGTCAACCGCGCAGTACCCAACTGCCTTTCCGCCTTTCTTTGGGAAACTCAGAGAATCAGGATGGACCCGCACAGCAGTACCACAGATGTGCTTGTTTCTACGTAGTTGGAGGGATCATGGAAAGTGTGAGGCGATCATGAGTCCGTCAGTTATTATAAGAGGTGTGTTTGCTTGGTCTGAGGCCATACCCAGCAGTGTGAAGGGGCACGCTCCTGGCTCTATGCTTGGTTGGGGATTGCTCCCAGGGCTGCTCAGGTGAATCTGAGCTCAGGTGAGCACAGCGCATGCTCAGCGAGTTGCCTCTTCAGGCCTGTCTGCTGACATTTAAGAATTTAAAGTAATCCCTTCTCAGTACCCAGGGAGATGGTTTGCCGCTAAGCAAATGCTGGATTTGATTTAGAAAGACAGATGGAAACGATCAAGAACTGAGTACTAAAAATAGGTAAAGGCATATACATGATAACCTTTCAATAATACCTGTATTGCAAACATAATGCGAGAGAGAGAGAGAGAGAGAGAGAGAGAGAGAGAGAGAGAGAGAGAGAGAGAGAGAGATAGACGGGAGGCAGTAGTAGACAGAGACTGGGGAGATTGGTGGTGGGAAATGGTAAAGGGAAGGGTGTTGGACACTGTATGACTGAAACCCAATTACGAACAACTTTGTAGCTATGTATCTCACAGTGATTCAATAAAAAAACTTTCAAAAGAGGTCTAACAATATTTCTCAACCTCTTCTGGCTGAGGTGCCTTCAATCTTATTTTCCTTCTGTTGGCCCCAGCTTAGCAGATGGTCCACTTGTCTCCTGCCATGAGCACCCCTTCTTTGCTTGATCTTCACCTGTGGCCCCCTTGGAATACCACGTGGCCCCTTTTTGAGAAACACAGGATCTACATGACGGAATTAGTCATTAAACTGGCTGTCTCATTAGCGACGCTCCCAGACATCACTGAGTCATTGCGAGATGCCAATGACCACAGGCACGAGCAACATGGAAACTCAGGGACCCGCGCTTGGAACTCAGGAAAGCAGTGACTGGCCATGGACTGTGACCTTGGGAAGGCTTTTCTCCTCCTGCTCTGCTGACCTGCCTGGCGTCAGGTCGTCTGGATGTGGCTCTGCCTCACCCCCACCTGGACAGTCTGCCAGAGTCTTCACTGGGGGGGGGGCATGAAGATGAGGTAGAGAAAAGACGCATCTGGTGGTGGCAGTGCCCGCAGCGGCTACGGCATAGTGGGCATGCTGACTGCCAACCTTTAGGTGGCCACGAAGATACTGAAAAGGTTTTGGTGTGGCCACTTGACACCAGAGAAGGGGGAAAGAAAAAGAGAGAGAGAGAGAGAGAGAGAGAGAGAG
>JAOXYA010000019.1:69928401-69939213 GCA_028565675.1 Sorex palustris
CTAAGAGAAATAAGTAGGTGTGAGGCAGGACTGGTGTTTTATGCAATTGGCTCTCTGGACCCTTCAGAGAAGTGGAATCAGTTCAGCCTTGCAGACAGAGTTGAACACGGACCTAAGAATTTAATCTTGGTGGTGCATGGGAGACCACATGGTGTGCTGGTGACCCTGTGCAGGACAAGTAACCCTATCTGCCTTAATCTCTCAAGCTCCCAACAAAGGGGTCTTTTAAAGAAATCTGAATCTTTACTTTTACTCCATGTTAAGGAAAAATGTCATATATTTTATTTTGCTAATATAATTTAGGGTTATAGGAAGGAAGGAAGGAAGGAAGGAAGGAAGGAAGGAAGGAAGGAAGGAAGGAAGAAGGAGGGAGGGAGGGAGACTGGCTATTAGCAAACAAGATGAATCAGCAAATGTCTATTCCTGGGAAGTTTAAAAGAAAAGTTTCCTTAAAAACTTTGGGACCACAGTGATAGTACAGCAGGTAGAATATTTGCCATATACACAATCAACCCAGTTTTGATCCCTGGCACCCATATGGTCTCCTAAGCCCACCAGGAAAGATCCCTGAGTGCAGGGTAAGTCCTGAGCACAGCCGGATTCAGTCCAAAAACCAAAACAAACCAAACTGGTGAGAAAAAATCCCTCAATTTTATTCCTCTTTTTATCCATATTCACGCTGCCTAGATACATACTTTTACTACATCATCATTAACTCCACATTCTTGCCCAGATCTTCATCATCAGGTCAATTTCACTAATGTTCTCTCAGCTTCTCTCACCTGTCCACCCACCATGACTGAGCAGGGGGGGAGGTAACAAGGGCTGAGGGTGGCAACCTCATGTGATCGTAAAAGTTAAAAAAAAAATTTATTTCTCCCTATGTTATTTTCTACAATGAAAGTCATGTGACTGAGCTCCATAAGACCCCAAAGCCACAGTTCCTTCCATAGATTCTACAACACAAATCCCTTCACTATTTCAAACTAGGTTTCCGATACTCTTTGGAAAGGCTTAAATACGCCTGTCCTCACTTTTCCATGAACCCCTTAATTTTCTTCCCTAGGACTTATAACCCATAGCTTTGCTCAAAGTGGTGATCCATACCCTTTCCCCCCATGTTCATGAAAGGCCCTCAACTCCCAGCCCCAGGCAGAATGTACCCATCTTACTCAGCAGTTCCTTACTTAGTCAGTGGCCTGTGAGTTTGTCCTTGCCCTGTGTCAGCACTCGCAGTTGCCTCTCTTATTGCTCATGCACAGCTAAAGCTGTATCTGCCTGCTTCGAGTAGAAGACCAGACTTGTTCTTCAGGTGAAGTTCTCAAGTATCTCTGTCAATCACTCTTACGCCCCCATCCCCCCCCCCAAATTGTCCTTCCAAAGGAAATTTACTTAGTGTGCCATTAAACCATGCAAGCCTGTAGTAGGTTCTGTGAGCGACAGAAGTACTCTCCGGGAGATTCCAAAGAGGACAGAACTTATCTTCATCGACAGTGTGGTAAAAGCAGGAGCCACTTCTTGAGAGAGGTGATCTTGGCCACAAGATTTCATCATGTGTGGTGAGTCGGCTGAGTGAGACCTCCAAGGCCTGGAGACAGCACAGAGCACAGAGGGGCGAGAGGGGTTTACTGTGCTCAGTGCTCAGGGGGTCGGGCACTCAACTCTCATCGTGTTTCAGAAGGCCCCTGAGCTTCACAGAAGCTGCACTCACATAGGGAATTCTCTGGAAGTCCTGTCCAGTGTTAAAGTAACAGAAACACACCAGAGAACCAAATGACCTAACCATAGCATAGTAGACTGACTGGAGAAGAAAGGTAACACCTGGGTTTCCGGAGTGGGTGAGAGACAGTGAGAGAAGACTGGAAAAGAAGCGGCACTGACAGGGATTACAGAGACAGCAACTAACCCTTGGCGCAAAGCTATTTCGAGAGGCCTCTAAGGAAGAGCACAAAGCAACAGAAGGCCTCAAGTGACCACCCAACGTGAGTGCCTTCACAGCTACAGGAAAGCCAAGATGATGAAATGGAGCAGAGAGCTGTAAAAAAGAAACTTAACTGCCACTGCAATAAATGCCTGCAATGCAGAAGACATGAGGGGGGAAATGGAATATTTCGAACGTCTACATGTCCACGGCATTTTGTGTATCTACAAAGACGTTGAATGTTTAGGAATGAAAAGTTCTGTTTATTCTGCTTGTCTCCCGCTCACTCATTGGTTTGACTCACTATTGAGGAACAAGCTCTAAGTTCTGTAACCAGTTCAGACAAGTTCGAGGCCTTGGTAACGTATGCCTTACTAAAATTGCACATGGTAGTGACGGAATCATCTCTCCTCTCAGGCGAAATGTCAGGGAAGTTCACGTGGTCTGTGTATGAATTACGCAGATGGGTAAGTGGTATAACAGAAGGCCGGCACACAACCTGACTGCAGAGTGAGTCATAAGGGTAAGTGATTCCAATTCTAAGAAACGTAGTGGAGTGACTTCAGGAAGTTTTAGCAGCATCGCAATCAGTTTTGGAACATATTATAAATCTGTTTTCCGCAAAGAAAAAAAAAAAGCTCAAAGTCATTCCTAAAAGCCAAAAGGGAACCTTTTAAAAGGTCACACTTCTTAAGAGGTACAAATCCAATATGGAAATCAAATTATGAAGTGAGACAAGCCCATCCCACCCATGCTATAAACACTCCATTAACAGCGCAGTTACAGGCGGCTTGTTCAAACTTTCCACCTGATGTTAATCACATTATCTCATAGGTTAAATTATGCTTGAACTGGACTAATCCCTTTCAAGTACCAACTTTCCACCAAGTGTTCACATCCAAGCAGAAAGGAGACAGAAAAGAGGAAAGTCTAGGAGCTTGGAACCCCAAACATCATGGACCATCATGGCAGAGTTCAACCTTTTTGATCCTAGATTTTGTTTGCAATTTCAGTGTGATTTACAAGGATTCGGACGGTCAACCAGCTGATGTGTGAAAATACCAATCAAGGGATTCTTGATTAAAGTTATTTTACTAGAGTGCACATAACAAGAAAAACCAAGAAGGGTGACTTCACAAAAAACTGTCCATTACATTTGCTCCTATTTTCCCTTTCCGTTTCTCCCATCAAAGTTCTTATGGTAAGAAACAAATGAAAATATTTTGTTCTTTCTTCTCAGATCTGATACACACACGTGCACTACATACCTCAGCCCTTCTCCCCATTTTCCACTTAAGTCACTCCCACCCGCTGGGCAGGTCCCTGTACACCAGCCACAATGCTGAGAAGCCCCGTCTCCATAGGAACCCTCTAGCAGGACGGTTCCGCCACTTTGTGAAAGCAGAATTATTCCTTACTGAGTTCATTTTCACTCCAGAGAAATTACTAAAGGCAATAAAAGGGCTTCAAAGACTGAGACAGTGGGCTTCAGGTAAGAATACCACTTAGGGACTGAACAAAAAAAATAACTTTTATCTCTGGTTGCTGGGTCATAATACAGCCTATTTTTTCCTTTTTATTAAAAATCAGGTCAACAGGAACTTCTTTGCCAGGATTGTGTAACTTTAACAGTTATTGTAACTATATTTTTTTCTGTCCTTACTAAAGTGCTTCACTTTAGTGCTTGATTAAATTGTAATCACCCCTTGGCCCTCTTCTCAAATTATTCAGCCTATGTCTGTTGAAAAAAAGGACATTTTCCTCTGTAAATCTCATATTAAAATTACACCTAACAAAAGATTGCCTTAGGACTAGAAAGATGTTACAAGAGGTAAGGTGCTTGCCTTGTATGCAGGCAATCCTGGTTGAACCCCTAGCACTCCATATGGAAACCCAAGCCCTGACAGGAGTAAGCCTTGGGCATTGCCAGGTGTGGTCCAAAGCACGATAAATTCCCTTAATAACCCCTCATTGAGAATAACCTCATATCCATATTTTCAGTCACTTTTAAATTGGTGCATGCTTATGTACTTTATGAGATCTTGACTTAAACTATCAGAATGTGAGTCAGAGAGTACAGGAAGTAAGGTTTGATCCCCTTCACCACACATGGTACCCTGAGCACTGCCAGGGACCACTCCTGAGTACAGAGCTAGGAACAGACCCTGAGCACCACTGATATGGCCCCCAACCCATCCCCATCTTCAATAAATAAGTAAAACTAAATATCAGGATAGTATCCACGTGTGACCGAATACCCATGCATTACACTTAGGATCAAACAATGCACCTACAGAAATGACACCAGGAAGTAAAGAAATAGACAGGAAGAGAGGAAGAAATGCCTGTCAGGGAAGAAATGGCAGAGACAATTCCCAGACACCAGGTTACTGAATTCATTCGTTTACCTTTTTCTGATCATTCTCCTACACCCAAAATGGTTCTCTGGTTTGCATTATTCTCGCAAATGGATATTAGAAAAAAGTCTTATAGTCTACGTTCTCCCATTTAACTTCTCTTTCATACTGTCACTGTCACTGTCCTCCTGTTGTTCATCGATTTGCTCGAGTGGGCCCAGTAATGTCTCCATTCTGAGACCTGTTGTTACTGTGTTTGGCATATTGAATATGTCACGGGAAGCTTGCCAGGCTTTGCCATGCGGGCAAGATACTCTTGGTAGCTTGCCCAGGCTCTTCGAGAAGGGTGGAGGAATTGAACCTGGGATGGTCGGGTTGGCTGCATGCAAGGCAAACGCCCTACTGTTGTGCTATCACTCCAGCCCCTCTTTCATACAGTTTGTGAAAAACAGTTGATCCTCGCTTGCAACTTTACCTTGTACTCGTTTTAATCCTCCATTTGCTATTTTTCCTTTCATTTGCTGAAACTGCCTTTAAGTTGATTAATTTCCTCAGTCACATTTAAATGACCTTTCTCCGGGTGTCTGGATTTGGTAAGATCACCTTGTCCAAGCAGAATCCCAAACATAACCCTTTCCATCGGCCCAGTGCCCCAACACCGACTCGCTCCCACACTCCAAAATCACTACCAGGCATCCGGTCAGACTCCATAATTTCAGGACCAAATTCACTGAGAAATTAACCTGTGAAAAATTTAGGTATGCAGGTCTTTGTAACTGAAACCACCGGCCATCTCAAAATCGGGATGGGCTACCACCACCACCTCCCTGTACTTCCAGAAGCGCCAGCAGTCAAGCCCATGAACCAACTCCAGTGCTATTGGCTCAAGAAGGAAGTGAAACCCCTGGACAAGAACTGAGTGCTGAAAGTAAGTAAAGGAACAAACATGACAACCTTTCAGTACCTTCATTGCATACCATAATGCCCAAAGGGAAAGAGAGACAGACAGACAGACAGAGACAGAGAGACAGAGAGAAAAAGAAGAAAAGTGACTACCATAGAAGCAGGCTGAGGGGAGGGCATGGTGGGAGGAAAACTGGGAACTTTGATGGTGGGAAAGACAGACTGATGAAGGGACAGGCGTTGAAACATTGTATGACTAAAACCCATTCATGAACAAATTTTAATTGTGTTTCTCACAGTGATTCAATAATTTTTTAAAATAAATAAAAGATGAAATTTAGAAAAATAAATAATCTTCTTCATAGATGTAAAAGGTGATCTTTGAGAAGCAGGTAATTTATTCAGAGAAGGAGTATCACCTGCATGATGGTGATTTCTACATCTGAAAAGGTCAAGGTGTATATCCATGTAATTGGCAAGCTTTATTCCACTTATTGGCTCACTAACTGATGTCTCTCCTCCCAAAGATGATTAGAAGGCCTTCCACATGGGAACTGTCATCTAGCACTTTCGGTGGATGTCAGAGCAGGCTCTCAAGCCAGAGAGCTCATCCTGTACTCACACGTATAGCTACACAATATTGTAAAGTACAAAATTGTTAAACGTCAGTGTTCACACAAACACAGATATTGAAAGAGTCTAACATGACTTTATGGCAAAGCTTAGACATACAAATGACAGTAAGACACTTTAAAAAGTAAACACTTCAAAGTTTTTAGTTATGGCTAACTGTGACCTAAATATGCAATTACGGGGTTAGGGGAGAGTTGAGGTCACAGAACACACACCTAGCATCTAGTACCAAGTCTGATGGTCAGTACTGCAGGGTTTGACCTCAGAGCTTCCTAAGTACTTCTGGGAGTGGCCCTTACTTTTTAGAAAGGGGGATTCCATTACATTTTGCTTTGCTTTTGGTTTGGGAGCCCCATCTGGAGGCGCTCAATGGTTACTCCGAGCTCTATGCTCAGGGGTCGCTGCTGGTGGTATACAGGGGACTGTGTGGTGCCAGGAATGAACCTGGAGTCTACTGCATGCAAGACTTGGACAAGGCCCATTGAGACACCCCCTTCACCCCAACAATCAATTATGATAAATTGTTATTTCTTAGATGTTTATTACTGGCAAAACTCGCAGGAAAATGTTTCTTGGCAAACTGTTTTCATTTTTAGTACTCTTTAAAAAGAAAGTTCGGTTACTTTCCACTTTATCACATAAGCTTTATCCCATGTAATAGAGAAAATACACAACGTGTTGTTCAACACTAATAGTTACTTTTGTAAACGGATGATTCATGCTAATTAAACTTGCAACCCAGGAGAATAAAATTAGCTTGTTTCGACATTTCCTTTTTGTTCCGTAATTACAATTCAAGGTTATGTTAGATACCACGTTACTATAATTTTGCCCAAGAGACAGACACTGCACATCCCACATTTTTTAAAACAGGCACTGCTGATATAAATCCAGGTGCTTGCTGAATAAGGGTCTTGCAGACTTCCTAAGTGATTCTTACCAACCTTGTGCTCCAGTGTCACTTGTTTCTGTAAATTTGGTAAGTAAGAGGAGGAAGTACTGAGATCATTTTAGCTTGCTGTAGACTCACCGGATTTGCAGGAGGTGGAGAATTTAAAAATAGAACATGGCTAGCGTTTACTTCGGATGCTAATGTTCAAGTAGCAATCTGTTCATCCAATGTTGACAGCAAGCACTGCATCAATTTAAATTTTCATAAACCCAGTTGGAATTTCACCACCTCTCAAAGAGACAAACCACAGATCTGGAGAGCTCACAAAGCCCAGTCTGTATTGTGAGCATTTGGAACTGTTTTATGATAATGGGGAGGTGACATGTATTTAATACTCCTTACTCCAGGCTCGGGGTGTAAGTGGCACAAGTTAGGTCTCCAAGTGTCTTCATGGCATTTCTCAGGTAAATCTCCATTTTTGACATTGGAAACTTTTTGTTTTGAAGAGTAAATAAAATCCCAGAGGCAAGCCGGAGTGATAGCACAACAGGTAGGGTGTTTGCCTTGCACGCAGCCGACCGGGGTTCAATCCCTGGCATCCCATCTCCCCCAAGAGGAGAGCCAGGAGTAACCCCTGAGCATCTCTGAATGTGATTCAAAAAGCAATAAATAAATAAATAAATAAATAAATGAATCCCAGAGGCAATGGCCTATCCAGGATGTTGTGGAGCCTGAGTGTACAGGAAAGGGGAAAAATATGAAATGATGAACTAAATTTAATTTAGATTTAGGATCTTTAGGTGGGTCAGCACTAATGCGGAATCCTGCCAGTGAGCTGGAATGACAGCCAAGTGACTGACCACACTACGCAGCAGAGATAAAAGGAATCTGGTTATCTAGAAACATGAACTATGAAATATAAATCATTCATGTGTAAAAACTCTTAGTTTGGGGGCTTGGGGGAGATAAGTGGGGCTTGGACCACACCAGTGGTGCTCAATGATTATTTCTTGACTGTGTGTCCAGGGTTCAGTGCTCAGGGGACCAAATGCAGTGCCAGGGAACAAACGAGGGTTAGCAAAACAAAGCACAGGTACCTTAACCCCAAACCATATTTCTAATCCCATAGAAATTATTTGTTATAATTAACTTTCCCTGTTGTTATTATCATTACTATTTTTTTAGAAATAATATTTTTTGTTATTGTTTAATAAGTCAGGATAAATAAGGGTGGGCAGGACCTGGCCAACCCGGCCAACCCAGGTTTGATTCCTCCACCCCTTCCAGAGAGCCTGGTAAGTTACCCGTGACGTATTCGATATTCCAAACAAGTGTCACAATACAGACATTACTGGGCCTGCTCGAGCAAATCAATGAAAAACGGGAGGACAGTGACAGTGACAGTGACATTATAAACTAAGTGAAAAAGGATTGTATACAGATCCCATGGACTTTTAGCTATGATCTGGAAATTACATGGATTTGATGAACATAATTTTGTAATTTATATTAATCAATTTGTTGAAATACATAGATTAGCAGAACATATACAGAGAAATAGATTTAACGTTTGTTAAAGTGATCCAATAATTAATAAGCAATTTGAAACCTGATATAGAGGCCATGTTGGGAGTGGCAGGAGGGAAGCTGGGGACATTGGTGGTGGGAAATATATACTGGTGGAGAGATGGTGTTGAAACATTGTATGACGGAAACCAATCATGAATAATCTTGTAACTGTATTTCATTGTTTTAACTAAATTGTGATTTAGTTAAAAATAAATAATTTAAAAATTAAAAAAAAATAATAAGGGTGGGCAGGATGGGGAGGGCAGAGAAATAATTGACCGGTGAATGGGGAGCGTCAGAGGAAGGCTGGCAATATCTTGGCTGGCCTGAGTATTTTGAACATAAAACAATCTCTGTGTTCTATACTCTATGTTCTTAGGAAATCATTACCCTTTGGGGAGCAATGAGAAGTCAGGAAGTTTAGATGAAAGCTTATCTGTGATGCTTTCTAAGTAAAATGTGTGTGAAAACAGCAACCATTTTTCCTAACACTATGCCATTTTTTCTTGAGTGGTTTCCCTCTGTTTGCAAAATATGTGATGCTGACTGAATACATTCACTCACAATCTATTGTTTGTTATACCAAGAAAACTCATTTGTCCAAAATAAAAAGCTTATTTTTCCCAAGTGAGGAATGTATTATTCCCCCCAAAACACAGCCAATAATTTCAGACTTCAGGATAAGGTCTTTCTTATTATCCCCATATCATAGTGCAATTCTGATAAAATATGAAGTGATATTTGTTTTTTTCCTAAGTTTTATGAAATTCTTTTCACATGAGAAATTCCATGTAAAGTTCTGACAAAGGATATCAGAATTTTTAAAAGTACTGTTAATTGTGATTTCCTAAAAGCACTCAATTTTACCTCTGGTAAATGGGGAACATCAGAGGAAGGCTGGCAATATCTAGAACTTGGATATTGTTCTGTCAGATTAATTTTGCCTAAGAATGCATGTGACAGAGCTGCGTGTGGCCACTTAGGCTATGAACAGAACAGTTTCAAGGATGCAAAACATTGACAAAATCCCTAGCACTATATAACTATATGTGGATCTTTTATAATTACATAATTTATAATCTATGTCAAATCCACATTCAAGATCAATTTTTCAGAACCTCTAGGAATGGAACCTGGGCACTATCTTTTTAGCTATTCTTCGAATGAGTCCAATGTGTAAGAAAATTTGAAATCTTTAAGTTGAACATCTGGGATAATCAATTTTATTTACTTTGGTTTTTTGTGGGCCATCCCCAGGGATGCTCAGAGGTTACTCCTGGCTCTGCACTCAGAAATCACTCCTGGCAGGGCTCAGGGGACCACTTGGGATGACAAATATTGAACCCAGGTGAGCTACATGCAAGGCAAATTTCTTACCTGCTGTACTATCATTTCGGTCCTGGTATCATCAATTTTATGCATGTATTCTGAAAGATTCATAGAGGTGCTTTAGAATTGACCTCACCAATTAAGAAGTATATAGTTCAACAAGCAAGTGAAGCTATACTTGTGTGAAGAAAAAGGTAAGCAAATGAAGACTGAGACTAGGCACCAAATGAATGTGATACATGATAAGTAACATGAGAGACACCCAGGGATAGGAGGAGATGCTTGTACCTCCGGACACAACAACAAGCTCTTAGGAAACCATGGTTGAGGAGGCAACTGTGGCCAGCTGGGGAACTGTATAAATGGAGAAGAATCAAGTCTGTCCAGAAAGCAAAGTGTCAAGGCTAATCATGGGAGAATGTTTTGGACCACTATACCCCCCCCCCAAAAAAAACCACCAAACCAGTCCCTGGAGAACCATAAGCAACACATCAGTCTGGGGGTGCACTGGAGTCTCTAAAGACATCCAAACAGGTGATGAAATAATGAAATGAAAGCATCCCTTAGGCAAAATTAATCTGACAGAACTATTCATAGCAGGTTAGGGGAAAGACTAAAACTATCTATAAAGAGAATGAAGCACAACTGTATACTTTCCACCTCAGTACTCCAGGAAAGATAGGAACCAGCTGTTTGGGCTTACCAAAGTCCTGCGGATCTCACGTGTTGGGGAACTTCCCTTGGGGCGGATGGGGAGGGGGTGGGGCTTCATTCTCAGTCCCTTTGGCCTGGCTCTCATTTTCACAGTTGCAATTCTTTCTACCACTATCTGCTTCCCCCCCCCCCCCTTCATGAAATCTATTCCTATAGCTAGGAAATACGAATTCCAGAGGTTAGAACTTCAGGCCATAAAAAAATGCTTTTGTATAAAAAGGAACCATGAGAAACCTGGTGATACCCAGGCCCTATAGATAACTGAAAGCTACTAAAACAATGTTGGGGGGTGGGGGGTGGGAGGATCACGGACACCAAGCTATTCATTCAGTAAGTATTGAACACATACCATTTGTTGCTCTGTGGGCATTATAAAGTATCACTCAGCAACATAATGGCAGTCTAGAGATACTCACTTTATAGCTAACTGATTAATGTGTCCTGCTACAAACTTCTAAAAAAATCAATAATAGAGAAAAAAAATCAAGATTCTT
>JAOXYA010000019.1:69994886-70009244 GCA_028565675.1 Sorex palustris
TACTGTGTTTGGCATATCGAATACGTCACGGGTAGCTTGCCAGGCTTTGCTGTGTGGGCGAGATACTCTAGGTACCTTGCCAGGCTCTCCGAGGTGATTATGATATCAAAAACAAACAAACAAACAAATAAAACCCCTACAACCACCAAGCAATACCATGCAATAAAGTAGTTGTCCATTTTATTAAAGTTACCTTTTCTTTGACAAAGGTAATAGAAGAAAAAAGAAAAGGTAACTTTAATAAAATGTACAACTACTTTATTGCATGATCAAAGAGAAAACCAGAAACTTAAACAAGCCAATGGCGACAGGCAGCTAACCCAAAGGAGTGCATGTTTTGCATGCAGGAGCCCTAGGTTCGAGCCCTAGTACCATATGATTCCCCAAACATGACTGCGAGCATGCACTGCCCTTCACTACCAGATAGAAGCTGGAAGTAGCCACACACACTGCTGGGTTACACCCCTACCCGCCAAGAGGTATGCAAGCCAGAAGAGAATGTGAGAAATACCTTACAACAACTATTTTCCGTACAAGTAAACAACTGTTTATGGCTTATTTATAAAGCACTTTCATCTCTAGTAAGGGAATTACGAAACGGCATGAGCTCATGCTCAAGGGTGAAAAGAGAAAAAGCGAGGGGCAAGAAATTCCCACTGTCTCCATTTTGGAAGGAGCCTGCACTATGGTCCAGAGGAGGATCCAACGCATGGCTACTGCAGTAAGTTAAATAGGGGGAAAGAAATGAAAAAGGCAGCAAAAACTTAAGTGACTGAAACTGCTGGGAAGTTCCCAGTATCCAGTGACTGCCTACCCGAGGGTAAGAACCTTGAGGTCAGTTTGTTAACAGCCAGTTAACAGATTTCAGTTCCATGCCATCCAGCCCAGACAGTGCCATGCAGTCTTGGTCAATGAGATGTACTCCAGTGTCAAGTCTGACACTGAAATGTACCTTATGATGTCTAGGATGCATATATCGGAGTTAGAGCTCTACCAGCTGTTAATGACAATGAGGTGGGGACCAGAGAGCTGACTCAAGGGTTGGAATTCATGCCTTGCATGTAGTGGGCCTAGATTCCATCGTGGCCCCTTGTGGTTCCTTGAACACTGACAAGTACCACTCTCTAGCCCCTACTCGCCACACCCCGCTCAACCCCAGGGGGGAAAAATGACCATGAAGTCCCTGCTAAAGACAGGACAGAAAGACATGAGTCTGAAGCTGCCACATCATATCTACCTTCTGATTTTTTAATATGAAAAAACATAGTCCATGTTATTGAAGCCTATTGTAAAGAGCTGAATTTACCTGAAATTGATACACCTGGTCATGATGAGTTTGCAAAAAAAAAAATTTTTTTTTGATTTTTATCTAATCTCTGTTGTTCCCTTCTTCTCAAGTGACCAAACAGGCATAACCAAAATAAACAGGAGATAACACCAGAATTTTGTCCTCCAAAAAACACAGGACTGAAAAGAGGGGTTTTTTTGGCTTGAAAGCAACTAAAGTTGAGAAGGATGTCCACCAAACAGGCTGGAGAACAGCTTGAAAGACAGGAAGTAGGTCTGGTTTTATGCTCAGCACTGAGAGGTAACAAGTCTATACATACTCTAATAGTTTTTCAGGAAATTCATACATATGCATGAGGGAGAATGGCAAGGATGCACAATTGGGGAATATATAATTTCTGTCCATTTCTGTCACAGTCTTAAATTCTTAAAAGTTGTTGTGGACCAATCGGAATCCACAGAAAGCAATGGGGCAATGGGGCAGCTCCCAGAGAGGGGGTGTCATATCCTCCAAATTACAAGCCGTGGACAAGTTTGTCTTAGACTGGTTAGAAAACTAGCCTAAATTTTCAGAGCTGGAGGTTGTAGAGCAGATGTGAAGGGAATAAGGGGAGCTACAACAAGCTCTGACAGAACCTTAGCAGGCTTTATGTTACTTATTTTCAGTAGGTGGAATGAACCTTCTAGACATACCTAAACTTTTTTACTTGAATCTGGTACTTCTTGATTTATTTTATGAATCCAGGGTCCAAGGCAAAAGAGAATCATGCATTGTTTTAAGTAATAGCCTGAGATGGATTAGAATAGAAGATCTTGGAGCACTAAGCTACTAAGGGTCAGGAATGATACTGAACTATACATTAGTTCCTCAGTTTCAACCATCCTTTACCTGTCCATTGACACTGAAGGGAGAAGCCATTGAAAGTTTCGGGGGCTGGAGCGATAGTTCGGTGGGATGGGCATTTGCCATGCATGTTACATTCCATAGGTTCCCTTGAGCCTTGACAGGTGTGATCCCTGAGCAAGAGCCAGGAGTAATCCCTGAGCACTGCCGAGTATGGCTCGAAGAAACAAGAAAAGGAGAGGATCCCAGGTCCATGGGGATGGAGGCCCTGCAGATAACTAAGTAGGTTTCCTCAAGGCATTTATTAATCTACTGTTTATTAATCAGTGACGGAATGTTAGAACCTGGCTCCCTAATTACCTACAAAGTAACCATATATTTTAAAACAGAAAACCAAACATGTCCCCTTTTCCAGTTACCTTCAGAGGTTTGACTCTCCTTCCCAGATGGGAGGGAAGAACTGTCCAAGCGAGCCAGTTATCAAAAGGAAAAGAAAATACAAAGTTCCAAGCAAGGAAATCTCTCTCTACTGAGTGAAAAAACAAAACGAAACAATATAACATAATTTATTTTAAATACTCACAGGGATACAAACATAAGCACTGCTCAAAGACAATTACATTCTCCTTCAAGCTATAATGAGGCCTAATCATAATAACTTACTGTACGTGTTAAATATTAACCTGAATAACAAGTATCTTCCTCACTGTAAGACTTTATATTGCATTTTAAATTCAGTAACGCCATAATTAGTAAACAACCATTAAGCCATCAAAGCCCAAGTGGTATTTAAATACTTCAAACTAGGTTTTAAAAATTAGCAGAATCAATTAGAATGACATGACCTATAATTATAAAGTAATTCATCCACAGAACTGGAGATGGGGGGCTTGAAAACATTGTTCTTCCCTTCTTTTACCACTATGTAATACTCCTGCAATGGCATAAAAGGAAACTCATTGTCTGGGATTAAGTATGGTTTCATGTCAATCTTAGAGCTATTCTAGGAAGATGACAACTGTACTAAATTAGTAGTCGTAGTTTTGCAACACTATTTAAACCCATGTGGCTTGCTTTGCTAAAAAATGAAATCCCCAGTGCCCTAAGATGAGACAATGGGTTAATAGCTGTCTATTCAATCAGGCCTTTCCTCTATTATAGGAAGAGTTGGCTAGTTTTTGAAGATTTAAGGCATTCAAGACCATATAACATTGAAGATATAGTGGCACTGCTACAAATAATATGTACGAGAAGCATCTGAAAGCCAGTATAAAAGAACTAACAAGAAAGTGACATGTAAAAATGAGCTGCAATTTCCAGAAGTAAATTTAAAAGGGCATTTACCTTGCATACGGCCGATGCAGCTGACCTGAGTTCGATTCCTCTGCCCCTCTCGGAGAGCCCGACAAGCTACCAGGAGTATCATGCCCACACAGCAGAACCTGGCAAGCTACCCATGAAGTATTCAATATACCAAACACAGGAATAACAAGACTCACAATGGAGATGTTACTGGACCCGCTCGAGCAAATCGATGAACAATGGGAGGAGAGTGCAGTGCAGATAATCTATTTATAGATAAACTCTACGTTATTAAGAATATAGGACCATAGAGATAGTACAGGGATTGGGAACTTGCCCAATGCTTCCCACTGACCCTGGATCTTAGCCCCAGCACCACACAAAGTCCCCCGCACTGTCAGGGGTCACTCCTGAGCACAGAGCCATGAATAGTCACTGATAAGCACTGGGTGTGGCCCAACCACCTTCCAGCCCCCCTACTCAAGAATATAACTACTTTTACTGAAACAAAGATAAAAGTCCAACTCAGACTTATAGAGGGCATAGACAGCTGTTGTAATACAGATATTCTGGCCTTGAAAAAAATTTTTTGAAGTAACAACACTGAAAGGGGAGAGACAAATGGGGATGAAACTAGAGGTAGAGCCTTGCATGTGTGAAGTTCAATCCTGAGCACCACAATTTTTTAAGAGGAGTCTAACAGGGGAAAGAGAAAAGGTAACATTGGCAAGAGATATTGCAGCCTTCTCCAGAGGGAGGAGAGAACCCCCATGCAAGAAAAGAAACAGTAAAAGAAAATAATTTCTCACCCCATTAGCCTTGGAATTAGTCAATTAATTTATGGCAGGGGATTTCCCAAGCAGTGCTCAGAAGGCCCAGATATGGCTTAAGGCCTCCGCCTGGCTCTGTGCTCAGAGAAGACTCCTGGCAGAATAAAGGGAACATGCACAGTGATGGGGACTGAACTGGGGTTGGCTGCAGACAAGGCAAGAGCCTTAACCTTTGGATTATCTCTCCCGTGCTCCTGGTGACTCCTGGTCTTCACTGCAAGCACCCATGACTGCAGTGCTGCCCAGCAGTGTCAAAGACATTAGGAAGGCCTCCAGGGCTACACCCAGCAGTACTTGTGGTGGCAGTAGAGGACTTCAGGCCTATACCTGGCAATGCTTAAGAGAACCAAGTGATGCTGGGGGTTAATGAAGGCAGGGGGTACGCCTTAATGCTTGTACATCTATCTCTCTGGTGTTGACCTTTGAATTTTTTATTTTAGCCCTTGAAATTTGGGGGCTAGGGGGGAGATGTGCACCCAGCACTTCTTGGTGCTTACTCCTGAGTCTACACTCAGGGATCATACTGTTGGCACACAGGGGACAATATGGGTATCGAACCCAGGTTGACTGCATGCAAGGCAAACACCTTACCCATTGGAATATCACTGTGGTCCCCAAGTCCTTAAAATTTTTAATACTGAGATATTTTCGTTCATTTATTAAACGTTTACCAACTGCCTCACATATGTCACATTTGTATTTCAAATTGTGGAATAATAATAAAAAAATAGATACCTGTGACCTGAAATTCAAGGAAATATTTTTCATGAAACTGGGAGTAGAGATAGGGGTTGAGATGTGGGGGAACATCTTAGTGTGGAAATGTCTACTCTGACAACAATCCCATAAGATTTGAAATATTTTAGCAAGCAGTTCATATTTTAAAAAGTATGACAAAAATAATATAAAACTAGCAATCAGAGTTACTTTTCAGGTTGCTTATAATACTGGTGTTCTTAAGATTGATGGTCTTGCTGAAGACAGGAAGGCGTTTCTGAGTCGTCTAGAACTACAGCTGGGTAAGTGAAAAGACAGACACCTCAGGAATCTCAAACAAAAATAAACGAGTTTACAAGCTGGTCTACAAGAACGTGCTATCTCAAAAAGGCAGCCAAGTGAGCAAAAGAGACTAACAAACTCCCACTTTAAACTATAACGGAGTCCATCAAAATGGTCAAACCAGTTTTCCTTTTACAGATAAACCCAGTGTCCATCTTTTTTTCTGACCACATGGAGGTTAATTTACAACTTTTAATACAACCATGTTGGGTTGGAAATCTGGTCCAGGGGTTTAGGTGCTTGCCTTGCATGCGGATGCCCCCAGTCCAATTCCCAGCACCACAAGTTCACAAAGCATGTCTGAGAGTGACCCGGAATGTAGAGCTCCTGAGTTCTGCTGGGTATGGTCTAACTCCCACTCTCCCACCAAAAAACAGCCATCTTGGGCTAGAGAGATAATACAACTGGTAGGATGCTTGCCTTGTACATGGCCAATCAGGGTTTGATCCCTGGCATCCCACATGGTTTCCTGAGCACTGCTCAGAGTAATTCTGAGTGCAGATCCAGGAGTAAACCCTGAGCATAGCTAGACATGGCCTAAAAAACCCACAAACCACAAAAACAAACAAACAAACAAGTCATCTTAATTAAGAAGCGAGCACTAAAGGAGGTATGTCCGATCTAGCCTTGTTATACACGCATTCACTGCCTTCTACAATGTGCTCTCCTCCTTTTTTCTGATAAGTTTCAGGCAGAGCCAATTAGGAATGGGTAAATAACTCAAGTACAAAGTATATGCAAGAATACGCATGAGCTTTTTCATACCCACCTGTGTATAGCAACTCTAGGTGCTCAGAAAGTCACCATGGATGCAATGAAAGTAGAAGTGAATGTATTAAAACAAACAGAAACAAAAATGCTAAGGAAGGAGAGAAACGGAGGAGAGAAGCAAGAGGTCTGGAAGTAACACAGGAGCAAGGGAAAGGCGGATTGGGCTTATATGCATCTAAACCACTAGATCCAACACTACTCAAACCCCAGGACCCAAACTATGATCATTAAACTTTAAAGTGTACCTGTCAAGTACTCAGGTTGAGGCATAGGACGGAACCCTGGGGTTAGCAATGGAGGGGTGGGGTCATGGGGCAGTAAGATGGGAGGGAACATTCTATGCCTGAAGCCCTATTATAATGCTTGAAACTAAATTATAAACAACTTTGAAAATCATAATGTCTAAATAAAAATTAAATTAAAATAAACATTCAAGTAACTCAGAAACATTTCCTCCAACTCCAGTTGCTCTGAATTAAGTTCCAAGTATTTTTCTTAGCTTCTGGCGTTGGTCACTCCAGACCTAACCTGCAGGTTATAATCTTTTTTCTCCAATATAGACCTCACACCATTAAAAAAATAAATGAAAACCTGTAGATTACTAAATCAATAATCCAGAATACTCCAAAGGAGAGAGACTGAAATCTGAGAGCACTTCCCTCCCTCCTTTATCTCAACAACTGTAATAAAACGGACAGTAATTAGGTCGACTTCTGTTAAGTAAATTATAAATTATGATGTTCCCCCTCAGTCAGTGAACGCCTCCACTGTACCAACCTGACACAGGTAGACATCACTGTGATCTCCATGTATTTCACGTGTAAACTGCACCCAATGATCACAGTAAGTAGATACAGAAGACTGTAACCTCCATGAGGACAGAGGTTTTTCATGGATTTGTTTGGAGTTGTTGTCCAAAAAACTCTTAAGAGGACTTGATATATACTAGAGGCTAAATAAATATTAGCTAATTGAATAAACAAGTGAATAACCATGAGATAAAGGGACAAGCATATTCTTTTTTTTCTTCTTTTTCTTCATGAAAGGACTACAAATCAAGGGATTTAGGAGACCTGACCAAGAAGATCACATGGCCACAAAACAAAACAGAGGCCCCGAGGCCCCAAATCCTGTATCCTTTCAACTGTCAACCGCTTCTTACCCAGGACAAATGTACCCTCTTGACATCTAACTCAAGAGGCCAGTTGAGCTGATCTTCTTAGACTGAGACTTGGTCGAACTTACTGTACTAAAACACTTTCTTTTAACATGTGTATTATATCTATCTACTTGAAAGTACAAATCAGTCACAGAGATTTTGAGAACCTGGATTCATATCCGAGGTAAAACATGAAAAGAGAAACAACACGGACATTTGCAAACAGCTACTTGGGGCCCAGGTGCCTTCTGGGCACCCCTGTTTCTGCTTATTACAAGTCTCAGGGCCACCAGGTGGTACAGCCTGAAGAGCATGGCCACGTAATCCAGAATTCCCACAATGCTAACAACTCTGGGGAAACAGAGGCTGTGACCGGACCGGGCCCTCTACTCAGCCGCCTCCAACTCCACCCACCGGGGAGAATGCAAACTGCTCTCACCACCTCCCCTCAGTTCTCCTTTACCCACTTCACAAAGCCGAGTAAATGCTCAAGGTTGGAGTCACATGGCACCGGGAGGGTGGTCACCTACATTCACTCTGGTGACCATTTCACAACATATAAAATACTGAGTCATGGTGTTGTACACCTGAAGCCAATATGTCACTGCATGCCAATTTTTAAAAAAACCATGGGGCCACAGTGATAATACAGTAGGCCAGGTGTTTGCCTTGCATGAGGCCTACGCAGTTCAATGGCAGGCACACCATTTGATCTCTGGAAGCACCAGAGATCCCTTAGCAGAGTCAGGAGTAAGTCCTCAGCACAGCTGTGTGTGGCCCAAACAAACAAAATTGTTTCTTGTTTTTGCCAGGATCAAATCCAGGACTCATATACATAAGCCTTCCCACTGAGCCAAATCCCTGGAGGAATTTTTCTTTTTTTCTTTCTTTTTTTTTTTTTTTGCCTTTTTGGGTCACACCCAGCAATGCTCAGGGGTCACTCCTGGCGCTGCACTCAGGAATTACTTCTGGCGGTGCTTGGAGGACCATATGGGATGCCGGAGATCGAACCCGGGTCAAACCCGGGTTGGCCGAGTGCAAGGCAAACGCCCTACCTGCTGTGCTATCGCTCTGACCCCTGAAGGAATTTTTCTTAAAAAAAAAAATTGGGGGGGGGGGTGTTGTTTAAAGCAAAGTATTTATTTGCTTTATCGTGCCCAGAACTTTTGAAATTACACCACCCTAGGCTTCAAGGCAACCAACAAAGGAATAAATAAAAATGCTAATATATGTTGAGAAGTGACTCCAGCAAAGGGTAAAGACTCCTTTTCTAAGTAGGGTAATTCCTAATTCTTTGTTATAAACAACCAGAAATCTTTAAATATGAAGAAACCTGTGGTTAAAGGAAATATGAAAGACTAGGTTACAAAGTGTATGCCTTTAGTAGGGATAATAAATGGAGGGGGGAATTATAAAGGGGCTATAAAATGAAAAGTCTCTGCCTTTAATTTGTTAAAGAAAGTGTTTAGCTGACCTATAAGAGAATTTTAAAGATAAACCTGCATTACGCTGTGGGCAAAAAAGAAAGTAAGACCCCTGATAGTACACTTCGTGGGGGGGGGGGAAGCATAAAAATCATAGCTATTGAAGCCCTTTATTGGTAAACAAATGATGTGAGAATCAAATAAAGAGCCTACAAGACTTTAATATGACTATTTAAATAAATGACTATGCTGAAAAATACATCTTTGCAACTAAATTTAGGATGAAGTTTTACCAATGATTTAAAAAAAAAATTAACTTTGAGCAGTGTTTTATAGACTCTCTGAGAAGGTACAGGAGCCAAAGTGTTTGAAGAACACTGCTCTGTACCAGTGCTTCTTAACCTTTCTCACCTTTCTCGAATCTTCCTGACCTTGTTTTCTTCCCACCCCCACCCCCTCCTACTGGTTGGCTCTGAGGCTCATTCCACAGCCTCCATTTATGCTATTTTTACCTGTGGCCTCTCTGGAATATCCTGGGGGCCTATGTGGCCCCCGGGCTGTAAAAAAAGAAAAACCCAACTCTGCTATAGACCAAGTCTTCAGCGCTAATCCAAGTCAAAACAGTAAAGAGGCAAAAGGAATAATTTATTTTCTGGAGAGGGGGCGATGAATGGGGTAAGAGGGTCTGGGCCATACCCAGTGGTGCTCAAGAATCACTCCTGGCAGGTGAGGGAAGCATATGGAGGGCCAGGGATCAAACCCGGGTCAATCACATGCAAGGCAAGTAGTGCCCTACCACTATCCTATCTCTCCAGCCCCAAAGGAACAATTTCTTACCTATCCTGTTTTGAACTAGGATAGACTAAAGAAGGGTGAGGATTAGCGTTCTCTCCTTCCTCTTTTTGTCATGAAACTGGTTCTACAGCCAACATTTTGGAAGACTGGCAATCAGTTTAACTATCTGATCTGATCTGATCTGATCTGCATGTTATATACCTCAGTGGCTGGGGTGAGACTCAGGTCTGAGCAGTACCTCATTCAGAAGAATCCCTAGAGTACGTTGTGAATCTCAAGAAAGACACATGAGGCAATGCAGAAGGGCGCACCAGTTTTGTACTTAATTCCACCGTTTAACGAAAGATTTTACCACGGGGGTAAATCTAAAGACACTGAATGCATCTTCTACCTAGCAATTCAAGAGTGATGCACATAGAAGAGAATGAGTGAGTTCTTTGCCTGTTGTGCAGTAGTCAATATTTTAAGTATGGCAAACATCAGGGAGTCCACTTCTTTCTCAGATTTCATGCAACCTCTCCATAGTTTTCAGTAGTCTTTCGGGAAGTTAAAACAGTTACCTAAATTGATGGGTGTGACTTGCACTTAATACGAAGTCTACACCATTTTATGTTGACTTTCCAGGCCAGAAAGCCTGGCAGTAGAGGCTAGGCTTCGTCTCACCCTACTCCGGTTTAGTTCAAGGAAATGCAGTTTGTGATAACAGGCCTGCAGTTCACTGAAGTCGGAGAGAGGACTCAAAGAACAGAGCACATGCTATGCATTTGGGAGCAAGGAGGTTTGTTCTCCTGCACTTCATGGTGCCTCAAGTGATCCACTGGGAGTGTCCCCTGGCACTGCCAGCTGTGGCCCCCACAAAAACTCCTTTGGCAGGGGGCACACCGGCTTTACTCAGAGCCCACTCCAGACTCAATGCTCAAGGATCATTACTAGCGGTGATCAAGAAACCGATCACAGTGCTAGGAATTGAACCAGTCCCAAAGTCAGCATTAAGAAAAAAGCCCAGGGCCAGAGAGATAGTACAGGGGTTAAGGCACATGCCCTACATGTGGCTGAGCCAGGTATGGCCCCCAAACCAAAACCAAAAAATAAAACAGAAAGTCACTGAAAATCCCACTCCACCATATATTAGGTATGTCACACAATTTCTCACTAAACCTCAGTTTCTCCAAATCCTTAAAATGAGGTTGCTGTCCATTTGAGAGAACATGTGCCTAGAAGCACAGCAGCACACAGTAGGCATTAAATGATCAATATCCATGAAATTATATCCTTAACACCACACAGTAGTCATTCAATGATCAACAGGTATGAAATTATATGCTTAAGAACCTTAAATGATTACCTAACAGTCACCAATAGTTTTCTCTTGGCATGTCAACCAGTGGTATGTTTTTCAATTCTTCTAGTCTCTTAAAACAAATGATTTGGAAAATGACTACCTTTCATAAGTCTAAGTATAGGGTGAGAGTATATAAAATGTACCTGCACTACTAAAACCAGCCAAAGAACAGATACAACCTAAAGACTGTATAAAATGTAAGACTTCACATACGCCATTTATAAGTATGGTGGCAAGTTCTAAACATTGCTATGAGACATAATTAAAAGTAAGTGCAAACTCTACAGCTGACTTTTTGGGGGGGATGTGAGTGGGGGGAGAGGAGGCTGGGAGTGTCAGAAGCAACAATTAGGAGGCCCAGAATCCTTTGCAGAAATTCTCAGCCAACCAGGCCAGATCAATCTGAGGATGATCTGGACCTGAGGATGTGTTGCTGCTCAGTGTCAAGATTACTACGACATAATGACAGTGCCTGGGGGCCTCCAAGATATACCCAGGGATGCCCAAAGGATCATGTGTTACCAGGGATCAAACTGGGTCAGTTACATGCAAGGCCTGTACCTTAACCACTGGTCCCTATGACTGATTTTTAAAGTCTACCCAAAACTCAACTGATAAACACTTCCTTATCAAATTAGCAAAATTTTTGGTTTTGTTTGGGAGGGGGGTCGAGAGCTGGGGCAGGGGGGCTCCCAGAAGTGTTCAGACCTTACTCCTTGCTCTGCACTTAGGAATAACTTCTGGCAGTGCCCAGGGAACCATATGGGATGCCGGGGACCAAACCTGGGTCCAATGCATGCAAGGCAAACACACTACTCAACTGTACTATCGTTCCAGCGTAACACTGTAGCACTGTAGCACTGTCCTCCCTTTGTTCATCTATTTTTTGGGCGTTTGCCTTGCATGCGGCCGACCAGGGTTCGATTCCTCCATCCCTCTCGTAGAGCCCGGCAAGCTACCAACAGTATCCCGCCTGCACAGCCGAACTTGCAAGCTCCCTGTGGCATATTCGATATGCCAAAGACAGTAACAAGTCTCACAATGTAGACGTTACTGATGCCCGCTCGAGCAAATCCAGCCTAGCAAAAAAAAAAAATTTTTTTTCAGTTACTTAGTAATATTCTGGGGGGCAGAAAAAAAATAATAATAATATTCTAAGAATGTGGTTAGAGTGAGTCTCCCACAATTCCCCTGTTAGCTTATCACCTTCAGTCTCTAAGACAGTTTGTGTATTAAGGACTTAACAAAAAGATTCACAAACAGCAAGGCAGAAATATAACAAAACAGATTCATGTACGTACAAAAGTGGCTATTACATCAAAACTTAGAGAGGCAAAATCTGAAAACAGCATCAGGTCTACTCTAGAGGACTAGAGATTAAAATATATCCACCCATCCCACGGAACAATGTGCAGTTACTACAATTTAAAAATATTTAAACAAGATGGGATTGTTGAAAAGGAAATAAGGTGTAAAGCAGTATTCTGCTATGATTCTAAATATGAGTGTAGCATTTTAAATGCTCAGCAGTAATAGAAAGAGGAATCTACAATAAAGAGCTAAAAGGAATTACACATAGTGAACAAAATCATTCCACAAAAGGACAGTGTTAAGACTTGCTACCCACGTACTAATTTTAAAAAGAAGTGTGGGATGCGTACACTGCTGATTCAGATCCTTTTTATGAATGGTGGGGATACGACAGTGGATAATAAAACGAAAAGTTATGTCTACATCTCCAGCTCAATCTCTTCAAACTTCCCATTGAATGAAGCTTTTGAAGGGGGTGCCACCAAGCTCCAGCGCTCCCTGGAAAGTCCAGACATTCTGATGGAGAGTGCAGAGATGACCAAAGGTCAAAAGGGGCTCCCAGAACTATGCACAGTAGAAGAGGAGATAAAACCATAAAAACACATGCACACAGAGAACACACTAAGATCTACAGGCAATGGGTATGTAAAGTATGAAACACTGTTCACAACCCCACTCAGAGCAGGGCTATTTGGAGCATCACCTGCCCGCCACACCTCGGAATTCATCTCAATGGCCAACACTACCATAGCTCATCAAGCAACAGTAACAAGAAAGGTAAGATTTGTTTTCCAGATTCCCTGAACTTCCCTGCTTGTATTTCGTCACCTCAGTGCTTCAACTGTCTAATCTACGCCCAGGAAAAAGAAAGGAGTGGGTTCTTAGTTCTTAGGAGGTTTACATATCTCAAGTTACCACTCCTACAGTAACCCAAATCCTTGGGCTAGGGACTGTCACCTTCCTGGTTCAATGACCCCTTCAACTTGGCGTGTGGTGGTCACAGCTCTGCCTTTCTCCGGCCAGCCTGGGCTCAGGTACCTCCCAAAGAGGACAGCCTTGTTCCTGCACATTCTGAAATCCTGAAAAGTTGACATCAACTGAAGTTCCTGGGAGAACGCAAGAGAAAGAAACCAACTGAACTGCCACCTTAGGTGTACGTGTCCCAACTTTCAAACTGAGGGGTGTCGACACGCTTGACACGATCTACGGGGTTACCTGTTCGCGGGGTATCAAGCTGCAGAAAATAGCTGAGGGGTATTTGGGTTAGTTTCCGGTCAGTTTCAGGAACTAAAAGCATTTCATAGCTCAGAGCTCAGGTTCCCTGTCAATATAGGTTTGGGTGACTTAAGTTTATTCCAAGCTGGGAAACGCGCTAGGCTAATCATTAACCTTAAGCATACCATCACTTGGGCTCCAAACATTTTCGACACACAGTCCTAAATTACTTTCAGTTCGGTTCAACAAAACAGACAAGCTGTAATAAAAAGGTTGCTGCGAAATGCGATCCCTTCCAATGGTCACCCAGGAGCTTCCCCCCCCCCTTAAACCCGCGGCTTTTTGTAGGGGGCGGAGGACGGGGGGGGGGGGTAGGGGAGACGGTGAGCATCCAGTAAAGAGGAAGGGGTGGGGAGGGGGTGCCACCCAAAGTCCGATTATTTTCCTAAGAAAGTTGCTTAAGAGAACTCTTCAGGGTTTCCCAGGTTGAGTAATTCTTGCAGGAGGGTGGGGAGGGCCTTCTTCGCCTCTCGAGATTACTATCTGCAGAGGTTCCCCCCACCCCCCCAATGTGGATTTTGGTTCTTCGCGTCCTTAGAGAATGGCACTGCGAGGCTCTGATTTCCAAGCGCCCCGGCCGCGGCTGGAACGGGGGTGGGGGGGGTGGAGTGGAGAGCAATGCGGCAGGGGCCCCCGGCCAAGCCGAGCGCCCGCGGACCGGCGAGCCCCCCTGGCCCACCCGGTCCCACCCCGCCGGGCACACGCGCGCACGCCCGCGCCCGGACTGCGGGACTCACCGCTGTCCAGCCGCGCGATCTGGGGCAGCCGGTAAGTGCTGACCAGCAGGTCGAGGGGCACGGCCACGGGGCTCCACTTCACATCCTTGAGGCTGCAGCCCAGCGCGGGCGCCGGGTCCATCTTCCCCGCCTCCTGCCCCTGCGCTCCCGCCGCCGCCGCCGCCGCCGCCGCCCGGCGGCACCACCCGCGCCGGGGCTGCTGGCGCTCACGGGTCTGGGGCG
>JAOXYA010000019.1:70195796-70206675 GCA_028565675.1 Sorex palustris
ATCTGACGTTACTGGGCCCGCTCGAGCAAATCGACGATCAACGGGAGGGCCTTTACCTTTACCTTTACCTTATTTTAATTAAATTTATTTAATAAATTTTATTCCTCTCTTTTTTCTCTCCTTCCTTCCTTCCTTCCTTGCTTCTTTTTTTATTTCTTTCTTTCATTTTCTTCCTTTCCTTTCTTCCTTTCTTCCTTTCCTTTCTTCCTTTCTTTCTATTTTTGGGCCACACCTGCAGGCACTCAGACCTCACTCCTGTCTCTACACCTAGGAATAATTTCAGGGGATCTTTGGTAACCGTACAGGAGTCTAGGGATCAAGCCTGCCTGGGCCAGCCGTATGCAAAGCAAGTTTCCCACCTGCTGTACTACTGCTCCCAAATTTGAATTTATTAAAAGTTATACAATCATACAAACTGCGCTTATTTTTTCAGTTTCACTACACTCTTGCATAATAATTAGTAATAATAATAATAATAATAATAATTTTTGTGGGCCTCCTGAAGAGGGCCCAGGAGTTTTGGGGATTCCACTATCATTCTAGGTAAAGGGGGCCAATAATTCAACGTGGGGGACTGAGGATACAGTGTTTCATTGGCCCTGTGGTGCTGAGTATACCTGGGCTACCCCAGTGGTGCTGAGGGGTCCCAGGGCCGCAGCCGGCAAAGCTTCTGGGAATTGTACTAGTGGAAATTGAAACTCAGTTGGACAAATGCTCAAGTATGTGCTCTAACTTATCTCCTGAACCCAGCAAAATTATTTCAAGAGTCATACAAACTGTAATGTATACCAATATTGCTCATTCACTTCTTTTTAATTGTTGAGTAGTATTTCATTGTTTGGAGTTATTATCACCTATTGAGGATTTGCTTGCCTCAGGTTTTGACTGCTACAAACAAAACTGTTAAGCTCTCAGGGCTGATGATCTTGTTTTAAACGCAGGGGGATTGTGTTGGTCCCTGGCACTGCAAGGTTCCAGAGCACCCTACGAGATAGCTTGATTATCATGCTGAGTGTAGCCGCAAGTAGGGCCAGGGATGGCCCCAAAAGTCTCCTATCCTACCCCAAAAGAGTAAAACAGCCAGATTATTTAGTAAATAAATTATTTAGAGTATTTGCCAAACTCTTTTCTAAAGTGGTTGTGCCATTTCGTACTTCCATCATTAACGTTTAAATCTTTTCTTTCTTTCATAGCTTTGTCAAAACTTAATAATTGGAAAAAAACCCTATTTGGCCATCTTTAATAAATGTGTAACAAAAGTGTCTGAACTTTGACTGCAAAAGCATTATACAGATTGATAAATTCAACTTCAGCAGATTTAAATTTATTTTCAACAGTGTTTTCAAAAGACACTATTAAGAAAATGGAAAGAAAAGCACGCATATATGAATATTACCTTCAGGGTTTTTACAGATTTCCCCACACTTTTCTTTCTTTTTTTTTTTTTTATCAAATTGAGGATTTTTTTTTGTGGGCTGGAGCGATAGCACAGCTGTAGGGCTTTTGCCTTGCACGCAGCAAGCCGGGCCGAGCCAGATTTGATTCCTCTGCCCCTCTGTATATGCATTAAAAAAATCTCTATTTCCTATAACTTATTTATAAATGTACAAATACATACACTGTCCAATTTCCTAGAAATGCATGATGTGCAAATATTTGTGAATGAAAATGGGACAAATAATAATCTGGCAATTTTTACTAATTAGGCTTAATTGTAGTAATGCATACAGTGTGTGTAGAAGACATTACCGTCCAATTACAGAGAAGGTGCCTTGAGATTGCAATATTACAAACCACTTGCAGTAGCTTGCTGATATAGGAGCTCAGACTGGCAACCAAAGCTTCAGCTGATGATGATTTAGAGAAGCAATTCACTCAGCATATGATCACAAATGGAACCTAATTCCTCTTTCATCCAAGTTGCTCACTTTGTGATATAACAAAGTATTACAGTAGCAGTATTAATTCTGGTACTAAGCAGGCAAGTAAAAGGTTCTCATTAAAGCAGAATAATTATAGAAACATCATCAGAATAAAGTGGACATTTAACGGTGGCTATTTAAATTAACTTCCTAGATTGAATCTTTTATGTGAGGGCTTCCCCTGGAATTCATGGCAACCACTTTAGCATTTCTCGTTCCTCGGACACCTGGAGAAAAATACGTTGAGGGAAAAACGAAGTCTGTTCTTTGCTGTGGCCTCAGACACCCATTGCACTATCTTTAAAAATCTCCTTTCTTGAACCACTGCAATTCTGAACTAAGCCACTAGATGGCGAACACTGTTCTTTGCTTGCCCCCCAGAAAAAGCATCAAAAATATGCTCAGATAAGGAATCCTGAGAAAGGCCACCAAAAGAAAAAAAAAAGAGAGGAAAAATGTTGACAGACAAAAATGAGGTCTTTAAAACTCGGGTGTTCATTTTGTGGTGTAGATTACGCTGAGTTGGAAAACAGTATGAATGTAATTTTCTTTACTTCATTCTTCCTAAGTAACTACAAATATTTGAGATGATCCAAAATCTGCCTGATTCTTTGGTTAGTGACAGAAACATGAACTTCATATGAACTCGTTTCCTTCCTGAAGGAAATACATATGACTTGTTTTCTCTTTTATAAAATTATATAGACTAATAGAGGATTTTCTTGTGCTACTCTTGCTAAAGACTTTTTTTTAAGGTCAGATTTTCTAATAATTTGATAGATCTACAGATAAGTTCTGTGGCATTTATGTGGCAGAGATGTAATTAACTATAATTTACTGCTGCCCTTTTGTCTCAAAGCAATTTGATCCATAAATCAGTATTGACTTGCATTTCTATATTTATATGGTGTATAAATGGTTAAGAAATTGATTTGGTTTTCTTTTTAGGAAACATACATTCCACACACAGTTGAACATTTATCAATGGAAAATTGCTTTAAGTTAGGAAACAATTATTTATCCTTTACATTTGTGACAGAAAAGCAGACTCTCACAGAGTTGGGTATGGGTAACCTCCTCCCATTTCCCTATTCTTCTGGGAGCCTGAGTTTGTAACGCCCACAAATTGCCTCTGTTGTCATATAAGCTCATGAATGGCCATGATCTAGAGACACAGAAATAAATCTTAGAAGTGAGCAACAAGCTACAGAGATGCCTCTGGACCTCACAGTCACCATACAGTTAAAAATTTAACTCCAGCTGTATCATCCTATTTAAAATTTTAGAATTCCTGGAAAATTAGAAAATTCTCATACTGTCCACCACTGATGTACCAGGAATAGCACACCATATTGGATGAGATGTAAAGTAGAAGGCAACTGATCTTGATTAAGAAACTATTAGCTCACAAGGCTTAACCTGTAACAGCATGTTAGTAACCTCTTTTACAAGGGCTTAATGGCTCCAGGGTGAGAAACAACAATCTTCACACATTTTCTTCTAAGGAAATATTTTTTGTTCATTTTCAGTGAATTGTTTACAACAAGCAATACAAAATAAATTATTTAGGCCCTATTATTAGGGCAGGTTGGGTTGTGGCTGGGAAAATTAGAAATATAGTTGTGGGAGGGTGTCATGGCTGGCACTGGAATATTGAATAAATCATTGTGAACAACTTTATATAAATAAAATCAAATTTAAAAATGCAAAAAAATTAGGGATTGTGCTGTTCACATAGCAAGAGTCGAACAACAGCAAAACGAAAATGTGTGGGACAAGTCCAAATCAGTCGTGCAGTTAATTTGTTTTTGTGCAGTTTATTTCTCTGTATTGATTTTTGATCTGGGCAATACTTTGCCAGGATCTGGAGTTATTTGCACATGAAAGCATTTGCTCTGTTTTATTTATTCCTTTGGGCAACTTATGTCTATGTAAAACCTCTGCCTGAAGACAAAATTGGAAAGGCATGTCAAACGTGAAGGGACTGGACAGGAGAAATAGTCCAGGGGTCATGCACTCACTTGGCAAGCAGATTTGAACCCAGGCACCACATAGGACCCCTTCCTTTCAACGCCACGAGGGGGCACGCTTGAGCACAGAATCAGGAACAACCTCTGCGCACCACCTGTGTAACCCAAATTACCGCCCCCCCCCCCCACCCTCACAGTGAAGAGCTGGGAGAGCAATGAGGATTAATATCTATTTTGTAGCTGAAGGGATTATATATATACATCTATACTATATATATGTACACATATAATATAGATGTATGTATCTTTCAATATGAATGTACAGTGGACTTGTCTTACTACTTTTACTATCTTTGCATGGTAAAAGACGCTAACATTTTCCATGGCTTCAGCTGGAAAGACCAGTGTCTTTTCACTTTCCTATACTCTATCAGAAAATTAACATAATGATCAACCAAAAAATAGCATGCAAATAAAATCAAAGCAGTGGCTTCCATGTTTGTGTCAGAATGCTCCATAGGTGTGTTCACTGCATGCCGAGTTGACCATTCAGTATGATTGCCTTCAGGACATGGTTTTAGGAATTCTGAAAGTGATTTAAGAAAGAATCGTATGTCCTTCTAATCTCAATAGACTCTTTCAGTTCTAGTTTCATCATACAAAGATAGAGAAAAATCCTTGTTGAATCAACAAAAAACATTGCTAATTTTCATTGCACTAATAAATAATTTGGAATATTTGACAGAATGAAGAAAATTATGTATTTTTACAAAATCTTGAAATGAAGATAATGATATATTTTTACAAAATCTTAGCAAAGTCTATTCTCTTACCCTTCAAAAAATACTTGCTCATTTGAATAATTTTCCTTCTTTACATATGGGCTGCATATGTAAATACATCAAGCTACTCGTGACGTATTCGATATGCTGAACACAGTAACAAGAAGTCTCATGATGGAGACATTACTGGGTCCGCTCAAGCAAATCGATGAACAACGGGAGGACAATGCTACATATATGTGTACTTTCCAAATTATGTCTACCAATTTAAGTTTGTTCAAATATTTTGAATAAATTTATTTTATCATTTAGTTTATTCTTGTCAGAATTAATAGACATCCTTTTTATTCATGAAACAAAGTAAACATACATAAGGTAGAGGTTTTGTTGGTAGAAAATTCAGAATATATTAATGCAATGATTGAATAATATAAACATATCAACATGGCAACTTACTTTTCCTAAAATAAACCTTTGGTGTTTTACACAGAGGAATGGACACAGTAGATGAATAATAAACAGTCACAAAGAAATATATTTCTTTGTGAACTGCAGATGTCCCAACACTGCAGTCATAAATTTACTTTGTTTCACATAAATAGCTAGAATGTTGCAAGATACTTATTGCTTAAAACAGGAGGGAAATAAAGAAAAAGTCAAGTCATGTGTCAAACATTTTATGTTAACCAGAAAGAAATTTAGTTACTTTAAGAAGTCACTTACTCAAGATGACAATTCTTGATGAAAAAATAAACATCTTTTTTGTTTGTTTTTGTTTTGTCTATGGAGCAAGTGAAGAATTTTTCAAAAACAGTTCAGAGATTTAATTCAATTTGTTCTCTTTAATCAAAGTTCTCTGAGGTATTTGCCAATACTTTCCTTGGTTATCACTAGTGTATTGCAGTCCTGTTTGTTGAGTCCTTTATAACTGAGAACTTCTTATAGCAAATCTCCAGTAGGTTCTATTTCCACAAGACTGTTTTTCTGAGATACATATCTGATGTCAGGATCATCATCTTATCGGGACAGGGTGTAATCTATTTGGCATGCTTTTTCCTGTATGCTTTTGGAGCATGCCAGGAATAGAAAAAAATATTAACTAGTAATATTTGAAAATATTTGAAAAATGAAAGTTATTTCTGTAATAAAGCTTTTTGAATGGAACATTTTTACTGAAGTTGGAACATAGTCTTACAGAGCCATGGGAGAAGTGTAAAACCCATGGTATCAAAGAATTAATTTATAGTGAGAAAAATACCTGTCAGGCAGGCTACTAATCTTTAGAACCAATGTTTCCTTTCCTTTTCAGCAAATCTAGTGGAAAGTCAAATATTATTCAGAAGAGTATTGGTAAGCATGAACCCTGAGCAAACACTCTAATTCATTCATCTGAATGGCTGATTATATCAATCCATGGCACTATAATTCATGGATTCCTGTTATCCTAACATCTGTGCTGCATGAGAAAGATCTAAACTTTATGGGCCCGACTGTTCTATCCAGCTTAACCCTGTAAGAACACCACCAATGTCCTAATTACAGATACCATGTAGCTAGCCGAGCCCCGTGCATTTTATTTTTCAATGAAAAACAAAATGACCTTCCGAATAAAATTTTTCATCTGGAAAAAACTGCATTTAATTAATCCTCTGTGGTTATGCAATTTTTTCTTACCTGGATTCTAGGCAGTAAACTTTTTTTCTTTTATTCATTTATTTTCATTTATTTGTTTATTTTTCATGAATATCCATGAGATAGTCCATAATAGAGCTTTTTAGTTATTCAATGATTCAACACCCATCCCTCTACCACTTTACCTTTCTCACCACCAATGTTCCCCCTGCACCGTTTCCCTCGGACTATCCTCCAACAGCCCCCTCCCTAGCCTGCCTCCTCTTTTCTTCCTCTCTCTCCTTTTGTGCATTATGGTTTATTATACAGGTACTATGAGGTTATTGTGTTTGTTCAGGGCACTGTAGCACTGTAGCACTGTCCTCCTGTTGTTCATCGATTTGCTTGAGCGGGCCCAGTAACGTCTCCATTGTGAGACTTGTTGAATAACAACAAGTGTTTGGTATATCGAATATGTCACAGGTAGCTTGCAAGGCTTTCCTGTGCGGGCGAGATACTCTCGGTAGCTTGCCAGGCTCTCTGCGAGGGGTGGAGGAATCGAACCCGGGTTGGCCAAGTCAGCCGCGTGCAAGGCAAACGCCCTACCATTGTGCTATTGCTCCAGCCCTATGAATTCTATATTCCTAAATTAAGACTATAAATTTAAGAGCCAGAGCATTAGTGAAGCTTGAATGCGACCAACCTAGATTCAATCCCTGATAACATATATGGTCCCTGTGCCCCACCAGTCGTGATCCCTAACTAAGCACAGAGACAGGAGTAAGCCCTAAGCACCTCCAAATGTGGCCCCAAAATCAAATAAGTAAAAAAAAAAACTATAAAGTTAAAATGTTGGTCAGGCCAGACACAATTGAATCACCAGTTTTTTCTTTTCAGTAAGCTCAAAATCCTCAAAGCAGGAGCTGGATCCCCAGTGGTTCTTCCCCGACTGCGAATCATAAATTCTTGTGCTTATCTACGAGCAGTGTTGTGCAACAATGAGTAAAGCAATATATTTTTATCAGGAATGAAGGTGGCTAGAGAGCTTTTTAATTGGGTGGCAGTTTTTGGAGTGTGGACGTGACTTCTGAGGTTCCTGGTCATACAGAGAGGTGGGGGAAGGGGTAACCCATCCCAATCCTGAGAAAGCCTGGAGATTTCAGTCACAAAAACCAAATACCCATATTTTCAGCAGATGGTGAGGTCCATCCTGAGATGGTAGACTCAGGTGAGGGGTATGGCAGCGGTTTTGGATTGTGGAAGCAAACAGCTGCCAGGGGCTCTGCATGGGTGAGCACCAGGCTGACCTGCCCCACTCCAATTTACCCAGGTTTGTTCAGCCTTCTGTAGGTACCATAAGATTAACTGTGGCTTTTGACCTCTTTCGAGATTTATTTATGGGTGTCTGAATCGAGGCAAGTAAATGAGCTTGTATGACTGAACTGAGGTTGTATGTGGATATGACTCCAATCTACCTAACTTTTGACTGTTTAGTTTATTGGGAAACTTGGTCCCGTGTTGTTGGGGTCTGGCCAGAGGCACAGCGGCGATTTGGGGGTATCAGGAAGCCTGCAGGCACCATCACTCTGCTGATGCACTCACCCCGCGGGTACAGGTTGACCTGCTGGAGGCCCCACACCCTCATGGGCAGTGAACTCTTTGGGAGATCAATTTACTACACATGAGACAGAAGCTGGTATGTGTGTGTTCAGGTCTTACATCCAGCTCTGCGCTCTGGGATCACTCCTCACAAGGCTCCAGGAACCATGCTGAGGACCAAACTAGGGTTGGCACATACAAGCGGAGCATCCTGCTCACTGTATTACTTTCCAAAGCCCCAGGGACACATTCTTGTCTTGCACTGGAGACACGGTTCAGTGGGGTGAGGTGCTTGTCTTGCATCTGAGTGTGCCTACCTGGCAGTGATAGGGACCCCAGGGTCTCACCACACCGTGCAGGGATGCTGCAATGGACTCCAATGCAGCACCCTAGGGTGCTTTGGGGGCAGAGTGGTGTCTAACTGAAGAACTGAACTTCAGACTCTGACCTCTGCATTGTCTCCAGCCCTCTGGGGAAGATGCTCATCAGACCTCACTCAGGAGACTCAGAAGGAACCTCCTTTCTGACTTTTGAAAAGGAGATTAAATAGGAGTAAGAAAATAATTTTGTGGCTTTTCTTGACTTAATTTCAAAATATGCTTCAACTCAAGAAGTAAATTTGAAATAAGTTATTTGTACTGACAGGCACACTCAAGAGAGATGCTACTCTACCTAAAAAGGGGGTGGAGGAGAGTGTGGCTTAACATAAAATATTAGATAGGTTAAAAAAACTAAGCAAAACTCATAAGATTTGAATGTGAAACAGATACCATGCATAATTATAAAAAATCTGGTGGTTTATAAGATAGCTTTTCCAATCATTCTATTAAATATTGATTGCTCAAAGTCATTGTATAGTTCAGAAAGAGGAAAGAAGTTGAGAGATAAAATATGAAAAATGGAGAGGTAAAGTGATTTTTTGAAAGAGCAATATCTCCCCTAAAACCAGTTCTTCCTGGAAATTGAAATAAAAATTCTAAACTGCACATAGGCAATTTGATCTACAGCACATTTAAATTTAATATCATAGAACAAGCTCTTTTCATGCCCCTAGTAAGAATTTTAAGTGACAGGTATAAAGTATTTTAGCTACTAGACTTTCATAAATGATTTTCCAAATTGTAATATATTGTGTGTTTTATTTTGATCAGATTTCTGTTTCGTCTTTGAAAGCAGATTTGTTCCCCAAATCCTTCTAGTTAAAATAAAATGAAGTGTTATATAAATTAAAATTGAGTTACCTCCATAATGTTTTCCTATTAGAGCTCATTCTTTTTAAGCCTATCCTCTCCATCTCAATTATGATAAGCTTTTTTATCATAAAAATAAACTATAACATTAACATAAAAATACATATATTTTTTAAATGGGGCTTATACCTGGTTGTGCTCAGGGCTTACTTCTGGCACTGAGCTCTGGCGTCACTCCTGGAAGGTTCGGGGACCCAGTCCTTATGGGGCACCCAGGATAGAATGTGGGTCTACCAAGTGCAAGTCGAGTACCCTGCCCACTGTATTATCTCTCTGGCCCCAAACTTAAAAATCTTAATTCGAATAGATCCTTACTTACATTTCATAGGACTAAGTCATGCCCAGTATTTCATAGTACTGTAATCTGAACAGTTTAAATGAGAAATGATTGAATTCATTGATCATCTTATTTTTCTGTTATGACATAGAAAATTATTGGAAATGTTGCAGCTTAAAATAGCATGCATGCATTATCTTGCCTTTTCTGGGCATTAGAAATCTGGTCATTGGTTGACTGGTTCTTCTCAGCTTCTACATGCTGGAATGAACATATTAGCTGAGGCTGCCTTTGCACTTCTTACTGAAGCTGATGGACCCCTTCCAAGGTGATTTCCTTAGTTGGCAGAATTTAGGCCCTTGTGGTGATAGTCTGAGGTTCCATTTTCTTGATAGCTCAGAGTTTTAGTATCTCTAGAAGCTTCATAGCTTAACCCTCTTGCAAGATGGCAGTTTAGTCATTCAGATCTATGTGCACACCCTGTCTCCAGGCAACAGTGATGATCATTTTATAAAGAGAGAATTAATCATGGGGGGAGGACTGACTACCACTCTCACCTTTGCCATGTGTTATAATCTAATCAAGAAAGCCATATCCCATCTTATTAAAAGTCTTTCTGCTCTCAGAAGAGGGCATGCACACCTGCACACCAGAGAGCAGAGTCTCCAGTCACGTGAGAATTCTAATATTCAAACAAATATCTTATTAGGATATTATGTCTTTAGTCACCTACTCCCAGAATTCAAAAGTTCTAAAAATTGGAAACTCTCAGCTTGTTTTTTGACAGGATGTAATTTGAACTGATCAGTATTTCATACCAAAATTAAATCCTTAGAGAAGAGAAGTGCTTCCAAAATATTAATATTTCTGAGCATAAAATATTTTAGTATGTATGTTAAATAGACGCCATATGCCTATTGCAGAAACAGCACTGTAAACGTTCACTAATGTACCATGAGCAGCATTCTACCTCTCTTAAGTCTAAATGATCATGAAACACATCAGTCCCCAAGGATTTCAGATAAGCAGTAATTTGATGGAACAGGAGAGAGCGGACAGTGAAAAAGTGCTGGCCACCTTACAACACTCTGACCCAGGTTCCGTGTCTTGACACCCAGCGGTTCCTGAACTCCAACTGGAGTGATCCCCAGACTGGGGAGAGACTTGACTATAGTCACCAGGGCAGGGGGAAGGAAGGAAGGGGAGGAATCTTTTGATTTTTGACTAAGTCTTTTCTTTCTTATAACTTCTCCCTTACACCCGTATTTCAGCCTTTAGTTCATAAGCAGTTCTACTTGCTGAAGAAATTACAGAATTTTTTTTAATTAATTAATTTATTTATTGAATCACTGTGGGAAAAGTTACAAAGTTTTCAGGTTTAGGTCTCAGTTATGCAAATATCAAACACCTTTCCCTTTACCAATGCTTATTTTTTACCACGAAGAACCCCAATAAAACCCCACCCCCC
>JAOXYA010000019.1:70490781-70503662 GCA_028565675.1 Sorex palustris
CTTTTTAACATACTTGAGAACCTCAACAGTCATAAAAATAGACTAGTGTTAATCATCTGAAAAATAATAGCTCGTTTAAACAAAGGCCCAAACACATCATAAAATATTTTCTATTCATGAAATAAGTATCATTTCACAAAATAAAATAATAAAAACTCTTCATATTCTAAAATTATTGCTTCTATGCTAAAAATTTGATACCAAGAAATACCTCTAGGTTATATTCCATTATAGTAAAACAAAGAATTAAGTACAAAAGTAAAACACATGCTGCTCAAAACATAAATGCCTTTCAGAAAGTTCTTTAGCACTTGTTCCTAAATCTCATTTTAGTATTAAAATAAGGGGTGCTATTTTTTGTTCTTCTGAAAATCCTACAGTAAGTACACACAGTGCTCTTTCTACAAGTACAGTATGTCCTTGAGTAATGCTGCTTCATTTAGAGTCACTTTGTTATAGCCTTGATGAGAAGAAAAATCATGGATGATAGTGAAAGAAATGACTTTATTCATGGATCTATCCAAACCATTACAGGTTTTTCCTTAAATCTGTACTTCCCAAGACTTATCAACCAAGTTGAATGAAGACTAAATGTACAGTCCTAGGGCAAATGGGAATAACACTTTTCTCAACAGGTTTGTGGAGTCAAAGAAAACACTTAGTAATCCTAACTAGATTGTTTCAAAGCAGGAAAACAAAAAATAAAAATCCCAGGTAATTAAGACAAGTCTTTGTGTATACAAAGATGATGCAGGGGGAACCTCCAACATTACAAAAGTCTCAGCACAATCTGTGTATTGTGTGCTTTAAACTCGTTTGTGTATGGAATTGGGGACTTGAAATGGAGGAACCTATGAAAGAACTGCTCTTGAGATTGGATTATCAACAAAACTTTCAGAGGAGTATCATTGACAAAAGAAAAAGATGAAAAAGAGGAACAACTGTAGCCGAGGAAAGGGTGTTCAAAGATCACTAAGCCATTAGGGAACTGGAACGTTCAAGACACAGGCAAAAGAGTTTAAGCTAAACCGTGTGTATAAGCAAGATGGACAGAGTGATAGGGGATCAAATCAGAGAAGTAATGAAAAGTCATTACAGAATACACCTGCCAAGGAATACATTCAGTTTTTATTTGAAAGTGACAGAAACCACAGCTCTATAGAAAAAAAAATGATGACAGAAGCAAGTACTGGTGACAATAGAGTATAAAGTGGTTGGTAGTCCAAGAGAGCTGCTCTGGGTCACAAAATGTGCTAGAGGACACCAATTGAATTGTTAAAAATATATACCCAATTTCTGTTAAAAATATATACGTTCTACAATGATGATGCCCTTGCACTTCATCATTTCAGAATGTTTATAATTTTAGTCAAAAGATAGCCTAAAATACAGTCATTGTCATTGTCAGAGCTTTTCAGCATAAGCATTCCAGGTGAGCACCTCAGCCTTATGGAACAGGAAAAATCTCTGGTAAAGCTCTCAGTGGTCATGGCCCAGGGAGAAGGTGCAAAAGAGGCTTCACCTTCCTCTGACAGAGACAAATGACTTTAGATGAGATATTAGCATTTTGACTATGGTTTGGTCATTGGTTTGTCAGTGGAAATGGTCTAAATCAGTTTCCCAGTTCCATCCTCAGGGACTTCCAATAGATAAAGTTCCAAATGCTTCCTAAAGGGATCTTAGCTGCTAAGAGAAAGCAAATTAAACACAAAGGAAAAGCTGTGGAGTACAACTAGGCACCCAATGAACAATACACACAGAGGTGCTTCAGAAGATACAATGTTAAACGCAGATGTTAAAAAAATTCTCATTCAATTTACTCTAATATTTCCCCAATTTGAAACATGAGAAATGTTAAAAGTCACTGAAGTTAAACAACTTGTTCTAATTTACAAAACTAGTGACTACCCTAAAAGCTAGTTCTGTCTCATGAAAAAAAAATCTCTTTTAATTTCTGAAAATATCACATGGTTTTCAAGGACAGCTGCTTTGAGATGAAATAGTTGAGGTGTCTTCAGGAAGAGACAGTGAATGGGACTGGAGCAATAGCAGAGCGTGTAAGGCATTTGCCTTGCACACGGCCGACCTGGGTTCGATCTCCAGCATCGCAGATGGTTCCCTGAGAACCGCCAGGAGTAGTTCCTGAGTGCAGAGCCAGGAGTAACCCCTGTGCATTGCCGGGTGTGACCCAAAAAGAAAGAAAGAAAAAAGAAGAGACAGTGAAGATAAAGGCAGGGCTTTCCAGTAAAAAAGAAAAGCATGGATGACAGAAAGGTGAGGAAACAGATGGTAGATTTTTAAAGAAAGATTTTAAAAGAAAGCCTTAAAATAAAATGGAAACACCTTGCTGTTCAAAACAGAGAAACATTGCTGGTATCTAATGGGTAGAGACCTACAATGCACAGGTTAGCACTCCCAGCACAGAATTATCTGGCCTACATACTGAGAGTATCTCCCCTGCACGCTCCCCGTGACGTATTCGAAATGCCAAACACAGTAACAACAAAGTCTCCAAAGGAGACGTTACTGGGCCCACTCGAGCAAATTGATAAACAACGGGAGGGCCTTCGCCTTCACATGTCAAGAGTGCCAAAACTGAGAAACTGCCAGAAAATGCCTGTCTCTGGAGTATTTAAAGTGGTTGGTACTTATTTATAGATAATCATATACCAATGCAAGATTTTGAGCAGGACAGTTACAAGTAAAATAATGAAGAGGAAAGAGTAACCTGGATTATATGCTAATCGATCAACTCTGAGAGGGAAAATAAAAAACCAAAAGTCTAAGATTTTAAAGCCCAAACAATTATTAGCAAATAATTAACTCATTATTAGAACATGAATGTTGGTAATGCAGACATATCAGGAGAGGGGATGTTCTACTGACTTATTAGGTGATAAGTAGAATGATAGCAGTGAGTGATGGAGAGTTAAAATCTATGTGTTAAGAATGAACATTAGGGGCTGGAGCGATAACACAGTGGGAAGAGCGTTTGTCTTGCATGCGGCCAACCCGGGTTTGATTCCCAGCATCCCATATGGTCCCCCAAGCACCGCCAGGAGGAACCCTTGTGTATCACTGGGTGTGACCCAAAAAGCAAAAAAAAAAATGAATGAACATTAGGTTAGACAAATGATATGAACATTCCTAAAAAAATTGATTTTTGAAAATATAAACCTCAAAACAGAGAAAGCAAAAATATCTAAAAAAAGACCTTCTTTTCTTTTCATCTTATTTCCTGACTGGACATGTTATAGATCATTCAGTACATGGAATACCAAGGTTTGAAAAAAGATATTTTGCTACTTTAACTCTGTGGAAGTCATTGTTCTTAATGAATATCACTATATTGTTCTTCCAAAATTCACAGAAATATAGTACAAAATGCATAGAATTTTGATATTGAAGAGGAATAATTTAAATTATAGAAATAATCATGTATTTTTAAGTCCATAGAAATTCTTTGTCCAGTTAAGCAAAGCAAGCAGCCAGCATACCAGTCTTCAGAATAATGAATTTCAATTGAATTCTGAGAATGAGAATAAATATATGGCATGAGAACATAAAATCAGAACATCTCTTTCAGGTGAAGACGAGCATAAAACAAAAATTTTCTTGAATGCACACACAAAGCATTGAGGAGCAGAAAATAAATGAAAACCAAGGACTCTTTACCTGCCTACACTTGGGTATGTTTTCTTATCACATCCTTTATCAGGAAGAAATATGTCTTTAAAAATGTATTCACTGAGTCTTCTAGGCTGACTCTATATACTTTTATTGATAAATACATTGAAAGTAAGGTATCATTAGAGAAAAAACTTTGAAAATGCTTACACTTATAATTAATAGTACACTTTCCAATAGGCTCTAGTCAATTCTGGTAACAATGTCACTGTTTTCATGCAGTCTGTAATTAAAAAAGTGTTCTTAACACAATTATGTAGACATTATAGAAATATGTAATAAAAATGTTCTTCAACATTATTATACTTGAAGAACATAGATTGCATGTGAACTCAGAACAGGTCCTGGTTATAAGCAATTACAAAATCAAGTTTTAGCAAGGGCAGTAGCCTTATGGACTATCGTTATATGTTATTCTCTTCTAAATGTGCCTTACCTGTTCATAAAGCTTCATAACACCAAAGTACTTAACCTATTTATTGTATTTTCAATAAAAAACAGGCTGCTTACAAAAACATTACTACATATTTTAACCAAAATATGATTATTCAAAAGGCATAAGCTTAGACCTTATCTAAATTACACATAAAAAGAATATCCATTCAGCAATGCTCCTGAGGTAATTTTTTAATTAAAATAAGTATCAGTGACTCATTCACAATGTCCATAGTGAGGTTAGAGTTTACTAATTTTTCTTCTTTATTGTGATTGTATATAAAACAAAAGTCAATAAATTAATATTTTATAGAATTTTTTAATCTATCGAAGTTACACTATTGAAGGTTTTATTCAAGAAGATAGGGGATTCAAGTTGTTCCCCAACTACCCGCAAGCATCCTGAAAGTTAAATAGCTTGTTTCTCCCCAAATGAAAGACTTAACTAAAATAGGCAGTATGAACCATCTCCAACTGTGAACTAATTAAAGACAATTCCCTTTCAAGCTTTTTTCACTAGATGTCATTTGTGATTTTATTTTGCTTTTCTTAAGCTTGTCCTATTTCAGATGTCTATTCTTTCCAAGATTTATTCTTAAAGTGCATAATATTTTAATATTGGAAGTCAGTGACATTCTGATGGGTCATATTTAAATTAATATTAAGCTTTAGAGATTCTTAAAAAAGTAATAAAGATAATATAATGTTACGAAGCTAGAAGAAATATTACTTAATAGGTGACTTTCTGCTTTTTTAAGTCCAGTGTCATTATGTCCAAAAATGCAGTCCTAAGTGATCATAACTAAAACTCCAAAATTATATGCCTTATTCCATCTATCATCTTATTTCTTGTGCCCTATTTCACTTATATTGTTGAGTTTCTAATAATAAAGAAGTTTGGGGAAACGATTGAAGAACTATTTTAGGACTAAAAAAGTCAAATCTAGAACCATATCAGACTCTAAAATTCCCAAGTAACAAAAAAGTCAAGCAGAACAAAATGGTGTTTGAGAAATAAAATTTAATTTTAAAGTTTAAAAAGTAGAATTCAACAAGGAAGGTGCAATTTATCTTAGAGTAGCACCGACACAAAGTCTGTTGATCAGTTGACCAAGATCACTCTTTCCTATCATGCTTAACTAAATATCTCTCAGACTATTAAAGACATACTAAGTATTAAATTTCACTTATTATGCATGCATTATTTCACATGATATCCACAGAATCCCCTTAAAATGAATATTAATTTTAGGCCAATCTTGATAGGAAAATATTTTAAATAAGTAGCAATGGCTAAGCCCAGAATCTGAATGCAGGCAGACTGACGGCAAAGCCACACATCTGCATCTCATTATTTTCTTTCCAAAACAGTCCTCAGACTTTCAACACAATGATCAAACAAATCTCATTTTGATGTTACAATTAGCAATTTGATCTCTGACAATTTGAACTTAACTTCAAATGTCTAACTGTTCTTAAAAGTTAAGTTTGGGCCAACTGTTTCAAGAATTAATTTAAATGAGTCAATTTCATAGTTTCTGCCATCTGTTTCTTTTCTACTAACCCAAAAATTATTTCTTGTGATTTCACTCATAAACCTTCTGTTCTTTCCAAATTAGTGTTACTCATTATTACTCTACCTTTTCTTTTAAAGTATTTTTTTAAGGGTTGAGGAGGTAATGCAAGTTGCAGAGTACTTGCATGGATGTGCAAATCTTTCAGTTCTATGCACAGGATAACTTGCCAACCCCATCCCTCCCCAACACACCACACACACACACACACACACACACACTCACACACACACACACACACCACCACCACCACCACCACCACCACCATCATCCATACACTACTAGGCGTGAACCCTTCCAACAAAAAGAAAATTAAGTTTTAGAGCAAGTTTGAGTTTACGTTTTTCTCAGGCTCGGACCAATAACATCCATATTTATATAATATTTTCATTAATTCCCAACATGTGCCTTATTAATAGAGTCATCTTGTTGGAAATATCCTTGTTCTTTTTCAATTTTAAACATGTCACTATTTATAACATAGTTGAAGTCTCATTTAGTCCAGCAAGAAGCAAAATTTGGTATTTTGGTTTTGTATTTGTTTGCGCTCAGTGTGCTCAGGGCTTACTCCTGGCTCTGAGCTCAGGAGTTATTTCTGGCATTGCTGGGGGAACATACATGGTGCTGGGAATCAAACCAGGGTTCCATTTGCAAGGCCTTACCTCCTGTACTAAGTGAACTTTAGGGAGTTAGAAATCCTTTGCTGTCATGAACCACTGAAATTTGGAAATTGTTACTAGGGGTAGTTTAATCTATTCTAACCAATGGCAATGCTGCTATATGGATAGATCTGTAGAGTATCATGCTGAGTGAAGTTAGTCAGAGGGATAGAGACCTGCACAGTATGATCTCTCTCATATATGCGGGATATAAAGAAACATAGTAAGGGAATAGCAAATGCCCAAAGGTGATAGAAACAAAGAACATGAGAACTGGTCTTTAGTAGGAAGCTTTTCACTGGGGGATGGAGGGGAACAACACTACAGAAATGGTAGAAGAAAGAGGTCTCTCCAGAGGTGGAGCAGATGCTGGACAGTTAGTAAAGTGTTAGGCAGGAAACCCTATTAGTAACAGCACTGTAAACCACAGTGCCTTAAAAACAAGAGAGGGGAGGGGAAAGCAGTGCCTGCCCTAGAGGCAGGCTGAGGATATGGGAGGAAGTGGAAGGAGTAGACACCAGTGGAGGGTAGGAGGAAGTGGACATTGCTGACAAGACTGGTATTTGAAAATTGTATGCCTGAAACTCAATCATAAATAATCTCAGAGAGCCCGGCAAGCTACTGAGAGTATCTCGCCCACGTGACAAAGACTGGCAAGCTCCCTGTGACGTATTCAATCTGCCAAAAACAGTAACAACAAGTCTCACAATTTATTGTCAGACGTTATTGGTGCCCACTCGAGCAAATCAATGAGCAACGGGAAGACAGTGCTACAGTGCTACATAAAAAAGTTAAAAATGAAAAAAAACTGATTAGCAAGGGAAGTGCCTCAGGGTCTTGGGAGATAGCCCAAAGGTGTAAACCAGATACTGTGCCTGCAGGAGCCCCCAAATGCAATCCCAGGGAAATCATGAACCCCCAGCAGTGCTAGGTGGCTTCTGAGGGCATAACTGTCAGGTTAAGCACTGCAAGGATCTTGCATTGGGGGTGGCTTCCAGATTCCTTAATCCAGCCAGGGCTCTACCCCATACCCCAAAGTGCTTCTGGAAAATGTGAATTAACAGTGACACGGTTTTCTTTCCAGAATGTCATCGCCTCTGTGTGTTTTTCTTAGCTCGAGAGACATGTGAAAATTAAGAATATGAAAATAGCTCATACCAAACTATAGGTGTGATTCTTAGGAATCAAGCAGATCAGCAGCATCAAAGTAGAAAGGCCACCAGACTTTTGAGAGTCACAATGAAAAAGAACAAAGCATGAACCACATGTGTATGTCAACATGTGAATTTTCCCTATTTCTGGGCTTTCAGCCTTCCCCAAGTTAAGAGTTTAGTTAAAAAGCTACTCAGGTACAGAGAAATAATTTGAAGGGCTAACGTGCATGATTTGCATGGAGAAAGTCATGTTTGAACCCTGGAACATGGTCCCTGCCCTGTACCAACAGTAACACCCTGGTGGGTGTAGATCCCAAAATAAAATTAAAAACTCATGAGGACACAATGAGGCATATTCAACAACTATCACTTAAAATATGTTGAAAATCTGAAGAAACTCCTGGAAGCACTAAGAACAGTGAGCAAGAATCCTCTTCTCTGAGAGGAAGTAGACCAAGCCTAACCTGGAAGCAGATTGCAGCCACGCAGCGGGGGACTCTCTGCAGGGCCTACCCAGCAATGCTTCAGAGTTCCAAACTTAGATGTGCCAGTCACAGCTGGGAATTTCCCTTTCTGGCATCGGCTTACTGCTTGTATTTTGTTCCATTTTTAGAAATAGATGTTGATCTACCTTTCCATTTAAAATCTGAACAAAACTTGAGATTGTGCCATCATATCGGGAAACCTGGACACAGACTTTTGAAATGGGGACTAGATGGGACTTTGTTTTCCTCATGACATATCACAACAATGATCATTGGTCCCTTCAGTGCTGCACCATCCTCACCCCTGCTGGTCACCTCCCCCCTCCTCATCTAGACTGTGAAGGTGTTCTGCACTGTGGGGTCTGTTTCCTTACTGACACCCCCTCCATCCACCCAGCAAGGGCTGGGCCCAAGGGGAGAGCAGATATCTGCTGGGATAATACTGACTCATACCACTCACACACACAGCTGCCCTGGCCGCCTCTCTCTCCTCCACTGTCCTCACAAGTGCTCCTGCCCCACCTGCCTGGTTCCTTGCAGAGCTGCTGGCTCTCAACCCATATCAGCATGGGGCCAAGTGTGTGGGCACCCCCCGACCGACCCTGGTGTGAGTGTATCATGGACTCTGCAGGGGTGAGGGTCCAGGCGATGGCTGCCACAATGGGGCCCAGTGATGGGAATGAGTCAGGGACTACAGTGCAACTTCGGAAGGTCCCTCCAGACCCACATGCTCCCAAGAGCCTGAGCGAGGGGAGTGAGAGCCAGAACAACTCGAACTACATAGCGTTTGGCACCCAGCCTCTCTTGCCAGTGTTTCTAGGTGTGTGTGTGGGGGGGGGGGAGGTTGAGAAGTTGCTCAGAGTCAACTTCACACAGATGGGCACACATACATGCAGTTCACTAGCCCCGGGCCAACATCATGCTGCTGCTGTCCACCGCCTAGGATGGGGGATCCTGCTGCATAATGGGGATGGCATCATCAGGGCAGTGGAGTTGTGCTGGGACCCAGACAGCTGCCCCAGCTCAGCCATCCACAGCGCCAAGATGATCCATGATGGGCAGCTCCACACCGTTGAGCTGGTCACCCTCTGACCATGGCCAGCTTTGGCAAACACTCCACGCTGAACAGCGAGCCACCCTTGCACGTGGGCAGGATGTCTGTGGACGTAAGCCTCAGCGCCTGCCACTGCGGCAGCTCCTTCACCGCGGCCGCATCCACTGCTGCATCAAAAACGAGCTTCAGGACTCACCCAGCTGCAAAGGGAGCCTGCCTGGTGCAGGACTGCACGCCCTCCTGGATGCTGTTGTGTCGAGACATCAGGGCATCTGCCAGCCCAACGCTTCATGGCATCTGCCAGCCCAACACCATCCCCGGGCCTGAGTGCCACTGTGAGGCCAACTGGGGGGCAGAGGGAGAGGAGGACTGCAACCAGCTCGCAAATGAGTCCTGTCTCGGCCACAAGTGTGTCCACCGGAAGCCTCAGGGCTCGCCCCCTCCTCCGCCCCCACTTTACTAGGTCAGTGAAAAAAATGATCAGAGAAGACCCACCAGATAAATACCTCATCGGCAGAACTCCACTACCTCCACTACCCAGCCCTTGCCATGCTCCAGGATGCTTTCCGGATACTTGAGCCAAGATTCACACACAAGTGAAACCCCACAAAACCAGGTAAGTGGAACTCTGTGATCCTGGACTCCAGGCTCAACGAACTCAGGAACAGAGATCCTCTGCCTGCTCCCACCAATCTCTGGTGACCAAGGGATTAAAACCAGAAGCCCCGCCCTACCCTGCCCTGTCTGTTTCCACCAACCTTCAGCCACTCAGGGATTACACACAGAAGACCCACCCTGCTGGTACCAGATAAATACCTCATTGGCAGACCTCCACTACCTCTGCTACCTCCACTACCCAGCTGCTGCCACGCTCCAGGACACATTCCGAATACATCATAAAACACTCAATAGCCATCTTCCAGGATTGCAGCACCATATTTGATATGGTTTGAACCATGGGAACACCTGCAAGGGTGATTAGAAACTGCCCTAAAAGCTTCTATCCCTCTTGGAGAGCCTGGCAAACTACAGAGAATATCCCGCCCACACGTCAGAGATTTGCAGGCTATACATGGTGTATTCGATATGCCAAAACCAGTAAATACAATGGATCTCATTCCCCTGACCCTGAAAGAGACACAATATGGCAGCATTAAGAAGGATGAGGAAAGAGAGGCTGAAAAAATCTCAAGGCCGAACTAGGCTGCCAAATGAAAGAAGGACAAAAATGATTGTCTGTACTTTCAAGGCATCGTACACTGTACACTGGCATCGGATGCATCCATCAAGGACCTGATGGTCATGGTCACGGTCCAGTTACGATCCTCCCACTGTTCTTCGATTTGCTCGAGCGGGCCCAGTAACGCCTTCATAGTGACACTTGTTCCTGTGTTTGGCATATCGAATACGTCACGGGGAGCTTGTCATTGCCAGGCTTTGCGGTGTGGGCAAGATACTCTCGGTAGCTTGCCAGGCTCTGCGAGAGGGGCGGAGGAATCGAACTCGGGTCGTCCATATTTGCTGCATGCAAGGCAAACACCTACCCGCTGTGCAACCACAAAAGATCAAGTACAACATCATTGGTCTGACCAAGACTAGAAGGCATCAATCACATCACACTGTTTTCGACACTGGACAAGAACTGTTCCTCGGAAAATGTGACAAAAGAGGCGTTGGTGGTGTTGTTATCCTTGTCAATATGAACTTCGCTATAAGCATTGACTCATTCGAATGCCTAATAACCCAAATTGGATGATTACACTTGAAGAGATGTGGCTGACTGCCAGCAGTTTCTATCTTCATTGTCTATGCACCAACTTCCAATTATGATGAAAGAGAAATTGAAAAATTATACATGCAGCGGGAGAAGTTCTGTAAAGAAGACCACACCTTCTACAAGATCATTAATGGTTATTTTAATGCCAAGATAGGACCGAAAAGATCAGCCAAAGAACTCCACATGGGACCCATGGCCTAGAATTGAATGAAAAGGGTGTGAGACTGTCTGAGTTCATGTCGACCAAGACTATCTATGGTAACTCACACTTCCAGAAGACCGAATCTAAACGTTGGACATGGGAGTCTCCCAGGGGAGGGTTCCACAATGAAATTGACCACATCATATTCAATCGATGGTTTTGACCGATCAATGTCATTGTTGTCCCAAAATTCCAAACGAGATCAGACCACCGTCTCCTTTGTGCAAAATTCTACCTCACAGAGCAGGGAGAAAGCAAAGTTTAAGAAGAGAACTCCCAGAATGATCACCAACTTGGAGCTCTTTGGCACTACTGTGGCAACATGGGAAGATGCCATCATTGACAACATTGACCAGGAATACAATCAGCTGGTTCGGCACGTCCATGATTGTGCGAGGAATGCCAAGAAAGAGATAGCCACAAAATGACACCTATCTTCGAAAACTCTCAAGAGTTCGCCAATGTGGCTTGGTGCAAGCCTCAGTCAACCGCAAGTGAACCTTCGAGCTCAAGCTTGCAAAACAGTGCAAAGAAGCAATAAAGGAAGACCTCAAAGAAAGAAGAGCAGCAGTGCTGGCAGATGCAGCAGAAGCCGGGAAAAACATTCGCAATGCTTATCTGTCCATCGCCAACTACAAGAACAATATGACTGCCCTCCAACATCCTCGTGGATCTATCACATCTTCCAGAAGGGCAATGGAGAGATTATTCATGACTTCTACTCAGATCTTTTCGATAGCCACATCCAACTGCCCACATACCAATTCCACAGGATGGATATGTCATTCCCAACTTTCTCCCTTTCGAAACCCTACATGTCATTTCTTCGGTAAAGAAGTGAACAGCACCCGGCCCAGAAATGGTAAGACCAAAACACCTGAAGAACCTGCTGTCAGCACTCATCAATATACTGGCTCGGCTCTTCACACATTACCTGTCTGAATGCAAGGTTCAGTCTCAGTGGAAAACCAGCAGGATTGTACTGCTGTACAAGAAGGGAGACATCCACAACATTGGCAACTATCACCCGATCTGCCTGTTGTCTGTCATCTACAAGCTGTTCACTCTAGTCATCCAGAATAGGATTGGCAGAACACTAGATGAAGGACAACCATGCGATCAAGCCAGGTTCCACAAAGGATTCAGCACAATCGACCATATCCACACGATAACCAAGCTCATTGAGGTTTCTCAGGAGTTCAAGATGCCGCTCTGTCAAATGCTCATTGATTCAAAGAAGGCCTTTGATTTTGTTGATATGGAAGAGGTTATCAAAGCCCTACCCATACAGGACGTTTAAACTCAATACATCAGGATCCTCCATGAGCTGTATTACGGATTCACTAACGGGATCTCACCATTCTACAAGGAAGTGATCATCCATGTCAAGAGAGGGATTTGGTTTCACCAAAACTCTTCAGTGCCACTCTCAAGAATCGTGTGATGACTGAAATGGGAAGGAATGGGAATGAAGACAGACTGTCAACAACTATACCATCTCCACTTCACGGATGGCATTGTTCTAATAACACCAAACATTAGCCAAGCAGCACAAATGCTGGCCAACTTTGACCGTGTCTGTGGAAATGTCAGACTACAGATGAATTTCACAAGACTGAGAAACAGTCTTGTTCCTGATGTTTCATTTGCTCTCAATAAAACGAACATCTCCAAATGCAACAGTTATGTGTATCTACGTCGAGAAGTCAACGTGACAAAGACCTGGCACCTGAGTTGCACAGGAGGAAGAGAGCAGCTTGGAATACCTTCAAGAGCACGAAGAAATAGCTAAGAGGATGAAGAACCTCCGGCTCCAGGCACATCTCTTTGATTCCACTGTTCTTCCTGCATTAA
>JAOXYA010000019.1:70518032-70528803 GCA_028565675.1 Sorex palustris
CTGGTTGACAAAGTCGACAATCCATTGTTTATAGTTCATTTCCATTCTGAATTCCTAAAACAAACCAAGGGAGACAAGGATGGCAGAACAGAGATAGCAATTCTAGATCTAATTCTGACTCTCAAAGAATGAACTAGTGAAATGGGAAGAAAATCTTGAAAAAAAAATACAACATACCACTTTGGTTCTCCTGATAACCAATCAGATATAAGGTGTGTATCTGGGGATATGGGAAGTCTTAATTCAAGTAGCTAAAAGATAAATTTATAGCTGAAGACTCTCTGGAGGAAAGGGATTCTCTTAAAAAATGAAATGCAGAATTATCATTGAGACTATTGTATAGGAATGGATGGAATGACTATGGTGATAATTGGAAGGGAAAATAATATTATTGGAGGTGCGTATTTATCTGCATAAAATGCTTTATCTCATTTCATTCTCATCACTGCAAGGAGGTAGGTATTGACTTGTTAAGACTTTTTAGTTGTAGGAAAACAAACCCATTTGTAATAGTTTTGAGTAGAAACATGTTTATTTTTAATCTTTTTCCTATTGGGAAGTGCTTTATTTTTCTTAGAAAAAACATTCCAGGCACTAACAGTTCATAACAATTAACAAATATTTATTATAAAGATGGAAGTTTATGGGGCTGGAGCATAGCGGGTAGGGCATTTGCTTCGCACACAGCTGACCCAGATTCGATTCCCAGCATCCCATATGGTCTCCCAAGCACTGCCAGGAGTAATTCCTGAGTGCAGAGCGGGCAGTAACCCCTGAGCATTGTTGGGTGTGACACCCCCCAAAAAAAGCAAAAATAAAATACAGATGGAAGTTTATTTCACAAAAGCAAGCCTGCTTTTGTGCTTCAATGAGTGACTGAAATCAGAGTAGTCATTTTTGGGGGGCGATGAGTGGGTGCATGAATTTATGAAAGCATTCGGAGAATTGTAGGTATTAGAAAATATATTAAAGAAATAGGAAGTTTGGAAAAAAGAAACAAGAAGTTCTTTATTCTTGAGCAGCATACCCAAGTAAAGATGAAAACTTATGTTGTAGCTAGGTTTATGTATAGGATGTCTTTGTGACATATTAAAGAGGCAGGCTTGATGTCAAAAGGTCACAGGTAGAAAGTATTAGAAATATTAATGACAAACAAACCTCTGTCTCTTTTTTTCTCTCTCTAGCTTTTGGGCTACACCCAGCTATGCTTAGGCTTACTCCTGGCAGGGCATGGGGAACCGTATATGATGTTGGGGATCAAACCCGGGTAGGCTGCATGCCAGGCAAGTGCCTTATTGGCCCTACTTTCTTGTTTTTGTGCAAAATGCTACTTGCATCCTACTGGAAGGTATTCTGCTCAGCATCTGGGCCTTGTCTGATGGGAACGAAACCTGCTAAAACATCATAGAGGGGTAAGTGTAGAGGTTTGTTTCCTCCATTGTGGTTGCAGGATCCTGATTTTGTGTATGGGAGCAAGGACTCAATGAACATTCCATTTTATCACTATATCACCCCTTAGTCTCAAATGGAGGTTTTTGCTTTCTAATCCTCATCACACTGTATTTCTAACACAATCTCTGGCTCTTTCTTGATCTATTTTCTCTGCTTCTTTTTTGACTGCCAACTTTCTTTGCTTTATCGCACACACAGAAGACAAACACTTCATAGAAGTGAACCCTTCCAACCCAGAAACAGTCCATTGTGTACCAATTCAAATTTCTAGGAAAGAGGACTTAAATGATCTAACTTGGCTGCACTGATTGTGGTGTTGTTGGGGGATGAATGCCCCATTGTACTAATTTGCCAGTCTCATCCTTGTGGGGAAAATGAGAGTGTTCCAGAAAACATGTTATGTCCAATAGGTTCTCTATAAATGTCTACTAGAGCTAGTAGGAAAACATTTTCCAGGTGAATGAAGGACACAAGACCACCCAGTTTGACCTAACTTCAAAGCTTTTGCTCCTTCTGTGACATCAACATCCTTCTGAATGTTCCATTTGAGACAACTATTTCCATTACTTCAGCTAAAGAGAATGATCTTGTATCAGGATATCTCCAGTTAGCACTGTAGCACTGTCAACCTGTTGTTCATTGATTTGCTCAAGCAGGCACCAGTAACGTCTCCATTGTGAGACTTGTTGTTACTGTTTTTTGCATTTCGAATATGCCACGGGGAGCTTCCCAGACTCTGCCTTGTGGGTGGGATACTCTCGGTAGCTTGCCAGGCTCTCTGAGAAGGATGGAGGAATTGAACCCGGGTAGGCTGCATGCAAGGCCACCGCCCTACCTGCTGTGCTATCACTTTAGTTAGCGTACTCAAATTAGGAAGGCTTTAATATGGTATTGTTTACAAACATGTGGGGGGCTTATAGTGCTTGCATAGAGTTCTAGTGCTGTGAAGCCTGAAAGAGGTACTAGAAAGTGACCTTTGCAGAATTTTAAGAAATAGAAACCTGGGTAGCCACGTGGCTGGAACTGAGATCCAACTAATAGGGCTCAAGTGAGCTTGCCTCTAACCTCCATTGAGACAGTTGAAGGTGAAATACCCCAATCTCACGCTCCTCCTTACCTTCTGCCTGTGCTACTCCTTGGCAGAACCCAATAAACATCCCAGAGGAAAGGGGGTGGTGGGGAGGAATTCTTTTTGTTAACTCCTGGCTCGGAGTTCAACTCCTGCTGGGCTTGGGGGACCATATGGGATTCTGAGAATTGAACCTCTGTCAGCTGCACTATTGCTTGGACCCAATAAAGGAAATTTGTTGAAATGGTCCACGCAGTTAATTCTCTCAAAAAATTCTCTCTTGAGGGAGGCCCAGAAACAAGGCATTAATCTGAAGAGTCAAGCAAGTATCTAGGTTTTTAGGTTAAAAAAAATCTGTTTGGATGTTAAAAAAATATATTTTCAGGATGCTCCCAGAGGAAATTTAAACTGTTTTAATTTCATGTTCTGGACAAACCATATTTCTATGTATGTACTTGGGGTTGGGGAATGGTGTATTTGGGCCACTGCCAGTGGTGCTCAGGGTTTACTCCTGGATTTGTGCTTAGGGGCCATCTGGCTGTGATCGTGTGACCACTGTCTGGCAAGTGCTATCTCTCCCCACATTTCTCTATATTAAATAATTCACTTGGAATCACCAGTAATGTCCCTCGCCACTCCTATTACAAAAAGTTTGCGTTCATTGAGTCGAATATATCAGGATTCTGTCTACGATTTCATTGAGGAAATAGCGCGACAGGACCTCTGGCCAGGCATGGTGCAAAGAACTGAAAACCAAGCCAGCAAGAGGTGGAGGGGAGGAAAGAACACAGGGAAACGGACTGAGGATGCAGGGAGCTGGAGCAATAGCACAGCGGGGAGGGCGTTGGCTTTGCACGCGGCCGACCCCGGGTTCGATTCCCAGCATTCCCATATGGTCCCCTGAGCACCGCCTGGAGTGATTCCTGAGTGCAGAGCCAGGAGCATCCCTAAGCGCAAAGCCAGGAGAAAGCTTTGAGCCCTGGCAGGGGTGGCTTCCAAAACAAAACAACATGAAATGTGTCACAAGTGTTACATTCCTTGTGACTACTCTTATTAAAGCTTCATGCACTTTAGCATGTTATTTTCTAGAAAAATACTTTTTTCTTTACAATTTTTTTTAAATGAATTGCTTCTTTATACCAGACTGTAAGTTAACTGAAGGCAGAATCTTTTTGCACTGGGATGCCCATTACAGTCTTTTACCTTTAGCAGAATTTTCCTTCCTCATCCTGTTTTCCTCTTTTCACCCTTACCCTGAGGCAGGATTCCCAAACACAAAGGCAGTAGGAAAGATGTGCTAAAACTACACAAGGGGAGGAGTGGAAAAAGCACCAAATAAGCAGGAGTATAAAATAGGACCTATACACCTTGTGTAAGAAAGTCACAAATGTAAGTCTAAGGTTTCTTGTAGCTGCTCTTAAAAATAGAAACCCGTTCAATTCTATGCCCTAAAGATAGAAAAACAGCCTGTGTGGGATTAAATACTATTCACCATTCCTGATACTTAGACCTGACAGAAATTTCTGACCTTAAAGTGGATACTGTGACTTTAATGGACAACATCATCTTTATAATGAACACCACAATGAATTTCATTGAAGCTATTTCTTACAGTAACCCTGAAGGTAGTAATTCTAGAGAAGAGATAAAACCTACTAGGGAATAGCCCTCTGGTAGATTAATTTAAGAAGAGGTTTTTTTTTTAAACAATGGTATCTATAAGAATGGATTAATGAGTTGCAATTCTGACAAAGCTATTTCTTTAAATCAAAGTTTTGTGACTACAGTGAGTTTAAATTTGTATTCCTGGCAATATCTATCATTACCATTGCTACTAATTATAGAGGAACTAAATGCCTCAACATCTTGCTATGTTGGGCTTCTAGTGGACATATTTGTGAAGAAAATGTTGAGAACTCTCTTTCCATAATTTGGAGCTGAGGAAACACTTCTAAGGAAGCCTTAAAATATTTTTTGTTTCCTATATCCCTAATGCCTAGGATAATGGGTAGAAATGAACCTAATTTCCTGTGCCACATTTTGTGATATTCATCCTACCTCTATATAACTCATGCAAGATCCTCCTTTTGAAGCAGTGAATTTCTTCTCTAATATAATTACTATTATTTTATATGTACATATATGTTGATGGGCTGGAGTGCTAGCGCAGTAGGTAGGGCTTTTGCCTTGCATGTGGCCAACCCAGGTTCGATTCCTCCACCCCTCTCGGAGAGCCCAGCAAACTACAGAGAGTATCTCACCACCACAGCAAAGCCTGGCAAGCTCCCCGTGACGTACTCGATATGTCAAAAACAGTAACAAGTCTCACAATTTGTTGTGAGATGTTACTGGTGGCCACTCGAACAAATCAATGAACCATAGTAGGACAGTGCTACAGTGCATATATGTTGATATATGTATACAGTTTTAACATACATGCATGCTTTGCTATCCTTGCTATGAGTGTTCCACAAATTTCCTGGTTCTCACAGGCTAAGAAATTTCATATAACTTTGGTGCTTTAGGTTGTCTTTTTTCTTATTGTCCTCAGATCATTTCAATTTAATTTTATGTTTTGTCTTCAAAAGAATTATTACTGTTTCCAGGAAAGAAAGTTCAATGTCTTTCTAAATTGAACTTTAGCATATTTTTCTTCATTTTGTATATCTTGGTATTTTCCAAATTGTTGAGCCACTTATTTGCTACTTGTGAAGGATACATGACACAGTATTAGATAGTCATTTTTTTGATTCCCTTTATTATCTTTTTCTACATTCACCTCTTCTTTAGCCTTCAAATAAGTCACTTCACTTAAAGTATATGCTATCTTACATAAAACACATGCCATCCATTCTTATTGTTACTTATTGTTACTCTCCTACTTTTACTCAACAGTATAGCAGCTGGCTCACTATCTTTCTTACAATTCAAACACTAAAATTATCTTTGATGATTTCTACTTGTCCAATCCAGTACTTAGAGATCTCATTTTCCTTGAAGATTACATCCATCATTTTGTAACAATCTGAGTTCCTTGGCACAATCTAAACTGTTGTAACTCCCAAATGTTCTACTTCTGAAATATTAGACAACTTTATCCTCTTTATCCTATTTTATAACTAAATTTTATTCCTTGCTATTTTATTTTGTGACATAGTTTCTGGTCTCAGTCAAGATAACTGCTTTCTCTATTTTAATAGGCAAATAAAAACTTCAAGCTGAAAACTGCCTTTACTCTCTTTGCCTATGACTTCCCTGTATTCTTTGTTTTTGTAACTGTTTTCCATTTTTATCAACTGGAAGATATATTGTTCATTTTTTCTAATACTTTTATTCCTTTTATTTACTCACTAGCAAACTTCATTCTCATACCTTTTTGTCCTCCATACATACCAAGGCTATTATTTCAATTTTCTCCTGCTTTAAACACATAGATTGCCTCTCGTGGAGTTTTATATCTCATTCAATCTATAAAATTCCAGCTCTGAATTAAAGGAATATCTGAGAGTTACTCCTCAAATCCAAACTGGCAAGAAAGACAGTATAAAGTCACCTGCTGCTAACATTACTGATACAAGTGAATTTGTTCCCTCAATAGTTCCTAGATATCTTTAGCAACATAAATGATGCTTCAATTTTTTCAACACTAAACCTCGTCGTAAATCTTGGTCCTCACTCTGCAGTATTTCATTTTTTTAATTTAAGGATCAAGCTCACACTATTAAGAACTGAATTTCCATTCCATGATTCTTCCCCCTGCCTTGTGGAAAATAGCCCTTCTATCAAAAGCAAGTACTCCCAAATTTTTGTGTTCCAATTCCATTTCACATGCTTTGGCCCTTATTAAAAAGTATTAACATTTATCCTCTGTTAGTTTTTTTGCTCAGCAAATAAGCATGCACAAAAGCCTCAAGCTTAAAAATATTTCACACTCTCTATGTTAACTCATTTACCATATTCTGACAAAATTTTTTATTTTGAAAAAAATAATCTATATTAAATATTTCTATATTCTATCTGCTTGTTTTGTAACTCTTTGAAATATGATTTTTGCCTTCACCATGCAACTAAATTTGTTAAAGCTATGTCTATTATTTCTAGCTTCCTTTTCATTTAGATTTCTTGATTCTTTGGGTTCCTTCTTAACCTTTTGGTTCCAGTTTCTGTATGATTTTCCTGAACATTCCTGCTCATGAAACTCCCATGCTCTCTTAAAATATTAGCACAACCACATCAGCAACTTGCTCTTATCTCTCCCAATTCTTTCCTTTCAATATTTCAATAGAAATCTTCATAGATGTTTCTCAAGGCTCTAGCCTAAGTGTAGCTGAATCAGTAAGATTTCAGTTTGAGGCCCTGTTAAACCAAGTTTATGATATTCAGAACTGAACTCATCATTCCCTTTCTGATACTGGCTTTTTGGTTTTCTTTGCTCGTTCCCATTTTTTTAAGCTAGAAACCTAAGACGTATTCCGAATGCCTCTCTACTCCAGGTTTAGCACCTACAAAGTGACTATGATCTTCATCCCATTCCCTACTTTTGTCTCCCAAATGCTGCTTTTTTCTTTCCTTTTCATATACATTTGAAATTATCACTTCAAGACTGGATTAGTTTAAGAACACCCTACCTTTTATTTCAGTCTGCAAACTTCTTTCCGCCACAAAATATCTTTGCATTGCTACACTATCCATCCCCATTATAAAAAAATCAAAACTTTTGTATTCATTATTTGACAGAATGACTAAATCAATTAAAATTTTTGTTTTGAAGATTATGTAATGGCATGGTAAATGATCTACTGCTAAGTGAAAAAAAGGCAAATAAAATTATAAGTGTGTCACTGAAACTTTGGAAAACCATTAATAAAGAAGGAAAACCATGTGATTTATGCAAATGTTACTGTACATGGGTTCTTTGGTGCCTTCTTTTTTTAAGAGAAACTTTAGTAATTAAATGCATTAAACAGTTATAATTGAAATAAGCATAACCATATTTTATCTTCTTGTTGGTCCTACTGCTCTATCAAATTTTATCTATGTGTCATTCCCCTTGTCATCTGTTCTCATAACCTAGAGGACATGCATCCCAGTGTTATTTAATTTAAAAATATTAACAAATATTGTCACTATTTCCTCAAAAGTCTTCAACACAGAGGTATACGGCAATGTTTGCCAATCAAATGGTTTATGCAAATAACTGCATCTAGATTGGCTTGTAACTAAGTGCAGTGGAGACTATCATTCACCTCTGATGAGCCAAACAGATAGCATATGCAAATCGTAGAGCTGCATAATGGCTTTTTCTGGACCTCTAACTTCAGTTTCCTTTCAGAATATTAGTTTTAACAACACTAGTCTACATTTTTCATAGACATTAATGGGACAAATACTTTGTTTTTAGGTTTACTTTAGGTTTTCTGGCAGAGTTTTCCAGGATAATAATATTAATACATTACATACACCTGCTTTGTAATAACATGAATTATGGCATATGCACAATACACATTTGCTTAGACTATTCAGGTGAAAGAGTGCAAAATTATTAGTTTTGTTTTATAACAGATTCCTTCTTTATTTCCATTTATCAACAAAGAAATGAAAAAACATTTTGCTATGAATACTTTCTTATTAACTGAGTTAGTATTGTGATTTCTCTGGTACACACATAGTACAGCACAAAGGGCGCTTGCCTTGGATGTTGCTGACTTGGGTTCAATGCCTGTCACTTCACATGGTCCCCAGAGCCCCACCAGGAATGATTCTTGAGTGCAGAGGCAGATATAAGTCTGAGCACAAGTGGTTGTGACCCACAAATCAAATGTAAAAAAGATTATTAGTGAATTTATCATTAACTTAGTAGCTCTGCAATCCATAGGCATTTAATTAAACCCAGTATAATACAGCATAATGACTTCAAAAGCTACGCAAACAATAAAGTATAATCCACTCGGTCAGACTAAATTTCTCAAAGACAATTTGAAAAAATAGCTTTAAAATTTGAAATTACATCTTTTTTGTTCATTGCACTGCCAGAATTTTTTGTGTGCCAGTATATTCAAGCTCATGCACTTCGATCTCAGATATGTATTACAAAATGTCACCCACTTCAATCTCTCTTCAAATACCAATAAACTAACTGAGTTGACCTTAAATATAAATGCAGTCAGGCCACAGTTATGTGCATAATTCAGGGACAATCTACATAAATGTACAGAACTGATTTGCAAATTTCCCTTAACTGTATTATGAAACAAAGACGGAAAACTTCAACTTAGTACTGAAATTTGAGAATATGGTAGGGTAATTTCCTTCCACTGTTGGCCAATGCCACTTGTCTATGACAATAGCTTGCTATCAAATTTAAGACCCTTATTCAGGAGGTTAATGCGAGGTAGGAACTCCATTCAGTGTTATTTTGGCTTAAGGGCATAATGTCACAATTTGGTGCATCCTCTAATGACTTTTTTTTTTCTAAAGGCAGCTTACAGCTTAGACCTAGTTCAGCGAATTTCCTTGTAAGGTCCTTGGAAGACTGAAGAAAAAAAAAGTACAATTGATTGCGTGGCCAAATTTCTGTTCATGCCTGCTTACTGATTTTTGTTCATTTCACAAATAAACAAGGCATGAATACATCAACCCACAAACCATAAACAATAAAGAACTTCATCCTGTAAGTTTGCTACGGCCAGCAGTTTGTGGCTGAATCTGCTATTTGTCATAAGATAAATGATAAAGTGATTGTCATTTGTCACTGAATACACAAGAGAAGTGCTCAGCTGTGAACCACTCAAATACAGACAACAGTAAATATTGCCATTCTTATAACTAACTTCCTATAAAAGGATCCCCTAACACTAAGAAAATAAAAGTATAGTACTTTTTGGGTAGAAATCCTTACACTTTTAACTTAACAAGAAAAATCACCAAATAAGCACTAAGCATTTGAAATAGTCCCCGTTAAAAATGGTGTATTTACTGCAAAATAGAGTACATGCAAACATAGGCCATCTTTTATAAAGAAAGGTATTTTATAAAGTTGAGCGTTGGGTTTAATTTATATGTATTGTTCCCATTTTTGTACTGTTCAGTGATTTTTAATACAAACTTTTTTATGTTTCTAAGAATCACTGGTGCTTGACGGCTTTCAACTATATTAATAGAGGTTATAACAGCACCCATACATTAATGTAGTCTGTGTTTTATCTAAACTCTGATTGAATTTAGGGAGTGCCTAAATTCTGTAAAGTCACACTTACTGTCAACGACATGAACTTTATTAATTTCTTCTGAAGGCTACTCAAGATCAAAGTAGAAAAGCATAAAATGCAAATGATGAATTCTCCAAAAGTAACAGGTCATGCAATCCCTGAGCTAATATATTCTTTATAGGAATGAACCTAAATATGATACCTTTCATTACAATAAGATTGCTCAAAATTGAAAGCTTAGATGTTAATTAAGTATAAAATGTTACAAAATGTTTGAATTTGTGTTATAGTGGCTTACAAGAGAGAGGAAAAATGCAAAATAGCTAATATATGTTGTTCAAGATTTTATAAAACTATAACTGAGTTTTATCACAGAATGTATCACGTTAACAACAGAAACTAGATTTTAAAATGTAATCTGAAATATCTTTATATCAGTACACACAGTTCCTTTAAGATTAAGGTTGAAATACTTTGGAGAAAAAGGAAGTATGCACTTTATAGTATCTTTAAATCTAAGAAGAATAACAAGTAGAAAAGTAAGTAGTAGTACATATTTGCAAAAGTCAATTCTGTAAACTCAAGCTCTGTAATAGTTATGAAGAACCAAATAAAATTAAAATTTAAAAAATCATCAATTTTTAAAAAATATAATCCAGTACCATAATTTAAAATGTATCATAAAAATATTTGGTTTTGCTAAAACTTACTAGAAATCTTTCAAACATTGATATTAGGAGTTGAAGTTTTCTGACAGAAGCTAATACATAATTTTTTATCAGGTACCAGTGGACAAAAAAAGATTAATAAGATCAAAGGAATATACAAATAAAGTTTCTCACTATTAGGATAAACAAAACATATCAAATAAATCTTTAAATAGCTGTTCAAATAGTTTTTGCTCTATTTGTTACCATGGCATATAAAAAAAGAATAACATTAAAATCATTTGATATCATGGCTAATTCCTATGTAACACAATGTAAGATTATTAATACTTGTGGTGTATAGAAAAATATACTAATACCTATTCAAACGTAGT
>JAOXYA010000019.1:70816568-70827287 GCA_028565675.1 Sorex palustris
CCACCCCGCAGGCAAGCCTGGGCTCCTGCCTGGAAGTGGTGGCTGGAGCCTGGGGTGGTGGGGTACAGGGGCATTACAGGTAGTCAATTAAAAAAGGAAATGGATGCTCAGGAAAGCAATTATAATAGCTAAAAGAATATTTAATAATTATGGACCTGTGGGCATAGAATGAAAGAACAGTCAAGTGGAACAGATATATTACCTGATCATAAAGAAATTACTGTCCAATTTAGCTTAGTTTGGACTTCTAAAATAATTTAAATTACTAAACTGTTATTTTGTTATGCTGAAAAAAACAAATTGCATTGAAAATGGCAGTGTAGTCTGGTAAATGTACTTTTTAAGAATATTGTAACCTATAAGAAAAATAGTTTATTTTTTCTGTTAGAAGTATCATTTATTTTATTTGTTGATATACAAGCTGGTCAGTTCATTTTCAATTTAAAAGAAAATACTATATGTTATGTAAAAAGATATTCTCTAGATTAAGATACAGTAATTTACATATTGCATGAATGCTGAGTGTTGTTACTGAGAAATGAAACAAGAAGTATTTGATGTCTCAGGAAAAGCAAACACAAGATTACTACTGAATGTCTCCTGAATACTTTTGCTCCTTTTAAAGTATCATAAATAAGACATCGCCAAGAGACAGAACTGTGATAAATCTGTGTGTAACGCTTCCTCCCTTCTGATTTGTATTATTGTGCACTTGGTTTACTTTGAGTCTACAATCAATCACCGAATATAAATACTTTAATTCTGGCATTGTAAGACTTTGAAATGTCAAAATACCGACAAATCATATTTTCCCCAAGTTTATCATCTTTAGCCTCTTGTTTAAAGAACACCTGATCAGAATTTTAAGCATATAATTTCTAACCCCAAAGTGAGGATATTAAACCATTCTGAAATTTAAATTTATTTAAATTTTAAATTCACTGCGCAAGAAAACAAAGTTCAGGGCCGGGACTTCTTTAGCGCGGCAGGGGCAGAGCAACATTGATCCCTCTGCAGCCTACTGCGCTTGCGCACAGCCGCACTTCCGTCCTGGCCTCTGGGATCCCTTCAGATCAGGTGTCATGGCGGCCCGCATGTTGGGTCTGGGAGCCAGGCTGCGTGTGGCCTCTGTAGTGATGCGAGGGGTCCCTGCTGCCCGGGTGCTTAGTGAACCCTGCCTCCCCAGGAGGTGTGACCGCCTGGCTGCTGTGGCGGGAAAGCGGATGCCAGCACCGACTCCATCCCTCCAGGAGGACCATGATGCTCTGGAGGAAAACCTCTATGAGCAGCACCCCGACTCTCATGGTTACGACCAGGACCCACACGTGGACCTCTGGAACATGCGGCTCGTCTTCTTCTTTGGCTTCTCAGTGCTCTTGGTCCTTGGCAGCACCTTTCTGGCTTACCTGCCTGACTACAGGATGCACGAGTGGGCCCGCCGGGAAGCTGAGAGGTTTGTGAAACACCGTGAGGCCAGCGGCCTCCCCGTGATGGAATCCGACTACCTGACCCCAGCAAGATGAAGCTGCAAGAGGATGGAAACTAGTCGCCAGAGTGAGACTCGAGAAAGCAACCCCCCACGCCATCTCCCCATTCTGAGCATGAGAAAGACTGGTCATAAAGGGGGAAAAGCCAAGTAAAAGTCTCCAGGAAGATCCAAAGACACTAAGTATAGAGAAAAGAAAAAAAAAAAAAAAACCCAGGGAATTTTAGCCTCTAAAACCCAAGTGACAGCACGGGAAACGTGGGTTCTTGGACGACATCAAACCCGCCCTAAGAGTGTTTAACAATGTTCTTTTGACTAAGGCTTACAAAAAACATTGCGAGGTAAATTGGCCTCAAACAGTCCAGTAAAGTAAGAACAAATAAGCATTGGGACTAGACTCATCTATGGATGAAATGTTAGAATTATCAGACCAGGAGTTTAAAACAAATAAAATATTCTGGTGGAGAACATACAAGAATAGTTGGCCATTTATAGGTCTTTTTAAGAGAAGTGGTTGTCACCCACCTATTCCTATTTTTTTTGAAGGTTTTGTTGTTGAGCTTTGTGAGTGCTTTATATATCTTTGATGTTAGTCTTTATTCAGGTTTATTCGGAGTTACTAAATTTATATATGTAATATATAAATGTATATAAAATATAAATAAATGAATATAAAGTTGTCTACTAATAAACTAGTTACTAATAATTTTCCGCCATATATTAGTATATCAGAATATAACTTAATGACTCATTTGATGAGGCCAACACATCCTAATCCTCAAAACAAATAAATTGCTAAAAAAAATTTACACGGTCATGAGTGCAAATTTCTCAGCAAAATATTAGCAAATAAGATGCAATGAATGTATAAAAGGGTTTATACAGCACTAAGAACTATTATTTCGTTCAAGAACAAAAAGAATTTTTAACATTTAGAAGTCAACAAAATAAACATATTAGACAAGAAAATTGTATGATCAGATTGTTAGATGTAGGTAAAAATGGAAAAATTTATTTTTTATTGATGAAAATTCAAATTTCAGTTCAAAATATCCATAATGAAAATTCAAATTAAAACAGTACTAGTAAGAAAATTAATAAATAAAAGAACCCCTCACCAAAACTCCAAGCACTTGTTTCTGGATAATGAGGTCCATGGTAAGAACAAGTAAAGTTTTAGATATATACCATCTAACTTCTTCTTCTATAGAATTGTTTCAAAGTAAGACATAACTTTTATTGACTATGGAACTTCAATAATTCAGACATTTCAAGTATGATGGTTTGGTAATTTTATATTGCCAAGGAAAAGCAAATCCATACCTAGAATAAATGACTACTTTCATAAAGATGCAACTACTTCGAGCAATATTACAAGGCAGCTACACAAACAAGGTAAGAAAACAATCTTTCTCTTTCCACCTCTAGATTTTCGTGTCCCACATTAATCAAATTCACAAGGAAGCTAGAGTAGACACTTCAATCTACACAGAGTAGGCCAGAAAGGAACTAGTTTAGAAAGGCCAGAAAACATATCAAACCAAAATATTAACATTGCTGTATTCTTCTGCTTGTAACAATAAAGAATGATGCACTCCGAATCACTGATATTGTCTTTACTACTGCTCTGAGACCAGAAGAAACATTATTTCAAAATCAAATTAGAGTGTCTGGGTATAAATTACATGCTGGACCAAAGAAGGAAGAGGTTGATCGATTGTTCTAGTAAACTATCAACAAGCCTGTGGCAAACTTGAACTAGCAATAACAAATATAAATAGATTCTTTTTCTTTTTTTTTTTTTCAAAAAAAAAGGCAACTCTCATGAAACAAAAAATGGCACTTGTAGCTTCTCTCAGAATAAAATAACCAAGTGCTAGAAGGCAAGTGATTATTGTGAATGGAAAAGCATTTTGTTCACAATCAAGTGAAATGAGGTGGGCCCAAAGCCAAAGAATATACTTGATTGGACTCTCACTTTATTACCCTAAATTTAGCTAGTTGGATTTTGTAAAGCATCATCCTATTCAATTTGAAATGTAGGCTTTGATGTTTATCATAAAATCTCATTTTCATTGCAGAGAAATCATAAAGCTGTATAATTACGTGCAGAGAAAGTAGTCATTTTTGGATACAATATACTTAGCATATAGTGAATTTGCAAATTATATTATTGTTAACAGTTTGCCCTTGAGGAAAGTAGACATAAGTTTTTGGAACCTTGATGGAAGAAAGTGGGAAAAATGTATCATAAGTTACCAGTGTTCTTCACTTATCTACAGATAGAACGCTTAGCTCACATTTGAATGTAGTGATTAGATTGAGATTGTGCGTTTTGGGCAAAAATAGCACTAAAGTGATGCCACTTTTTCTATCACAGGATGTATGTGTATATTTATTATCAATAGTGATGTTAACCTTGCTAACTAGATTAAAGTTATGTCAGGTTTCACACTCTAGTCTCTGCCACTACATAAAAATTCTTTTGAGCTTTTGCCTTCTTGGTGAATCTTGCCTATTAATTATTACTGTGGCAACCTAATGGTGATTTTCTCTTTAATTTTTATTAATTAAAATTCTAAATTAAATTCTCACCCACACGGCAAAGCCTGGCAAGCTACCTGTAACGTATTCAATATGCCAAACACAGTAACAACAAAGTCTGACAATGGAGACATTACTGGGCCTGCTCGAGAAAATTCTAAAAGAGTTACATACACTTATAATATACTCACTAATTTATATTTTCAGTATAGATTCATGATGTCTATTTACTCTGTTATAACCCAATACTTTATTTATTTTTTGCTGAAATCACTGTAAGATTAGCCACTGGAAGTTCTTTCAAGTCGGTTAGCTTCTATGGCTTAACATGTCTCTATTCTACCTGAGAAATTATAGTATTGGATAAAGCCCCTGGCTCATCTAATTTTTATCCTACCCTAGTTTAATTCTCCAAGGAACACTGGTCCCTTTTATTGAATTATAATATTTACAAACCAAGATCTGAGATGCTAGCTGTGATTACTGCTAATAGAATGCCGTTGCTTGAAGTTTTATCATCTATGTATGTATATGAACCCATGAAAATAAATATATATTTGTCTATATTTTTAAAATTAAAAATAAAACCTCTGACATTGTAACATCACGTTTTTCACTTTTACCTTCCCCTTTTATATTCATAACTTTTTATGACAGAAATTTAACTCTCAGTTTCTAAAATATATTTACTAATATGCTCAATTCCAGTATATTAATAAATTAGTTTTAGACAATCTAACCCATATCCCTGCAGAAACATACTGCCAAACTTATATATAATTGTTGACTATTCTTGTCTGTCCTTCTTCTGATAATTCTATTATACTCATGTTATAACTTTTGTAGTTGTCCCAGTCTTTGAATACTCTTTTCTGTACATTTCTTTTTTTTTTTTTGATATTTGGTTTCAAAGAATGCTATTGATATATCCCCAAGCTCTTTCTTCAGCTGCATCCAGTCTACAATAAGACCATCAAAGACATTTCTATTTTGTTTTGCTGTTATAATGATGTGTACAGACTAACATGTTTCTCTTTTTTCCATTTCTAGGACTTCTAGTTCTCTGCATACCATCTACTTTACCTCTTTGTGCATATTGATGATAGTTGCCAAAAAATTTTAGTTTGGTCATTTCAGTCTCTTAGCCAAATCTGACTCTGAATGTTTGCATTGTCTCTTGAAATTATGGAGTGTGTATTCTTGTTTGTTTTTGCGGTGGGTGGAGGGGGGCATATTTCTGAACATGTTGTGTTTGGTAGCAGGAACTCAGGAGGTCTTTATTTTTTTGTTTGGTGGGCCATGTCTGGCTGTGATCAGGGCTTCCTCCTGGCTCTATGCTCAGAGATTGCTTCTGGTGATACTCAGGAGATCATAAGGGATGCCAGGGATCGAACTCAGGTAGGCCACATGCAAAACAAGTGCCCTACCCACTATACTATACTCTGGTTCCATTTTTGGACTAATCAGTGGACATTATGTAATGTAGCTGTGGGAGAAAGAAGTATTCCAAGACATCTGATTGTTGTGAACCTTTTCATCTGAATTGGTTCTTAATAAGCTCCAGCATGTTAGTCTCAGGTTAATGAGATTCCCCTAATAGCAGGGCCTATTTAAGGAGAGCATGTATGCTGGCATATTCCAAAATGGTTCCTTTCTCCTCTACCTTATCCTTAAGATATTCTTTTCTCTCTGGTAGTTACTGTGGGAACAGGCTTTAACTCCTACAGGTAAATCTCACACGCTGATAAACCCTCAGTAAAGAAGTTTCCTACAGCCATTGGATAGTTATAGGAGATACTGGGCTGTTCTTCCCTGGTACCGTGTCGAGCCTAAGTTTCTCCTCATCAGTCTCTGTCTGGTAAGTTGTGATACTTTCTATTCCTCTTGGGGTTTATGCTTGTGCAGGGCAGTGATGTACCCTGTGTACACCTCTGTACTAGGGATCCAAGAGATGCTGATGTTTTTCAGTCTGTTCGATTTTCAGTTATGAAGAAGTTGAAACACTGACTTCCATGTTCTTTTCATAAGAAGCTGGAACAGCCTGACTTCTGGAGTTAAGGTCTCTATGGAGCACTTCTGTGGGTGTTAAAAATACATAATTCAGAACAATTCTGAGTTCCTGATCAACCATTCTGCCTTTTTGGTCAATATTAACCTCTGTCCTTTGTAACTAAATGGACTTTTTCCATTCATAAATTTCTGCTTTGTCATATAAAGATAATAAAATAGCACATAGCTTTTTGTTTTTGTTTTGGGGGGCACACCCAGCAATGCACAGGGTTTACTCTTGGCTCTACATTCAGGAATTACTCCTGGTGGTGCTTATTGGGTGCCAGATTTGCCACATGAAAGGCAAATGCCCTACCTGCTGTACTATTGCTCCGTCTCAAAATACAGGTTTTCAAGTATGGATTTATCTAGTTAGTAAAATGAATTTAGGAATTATCCATGTTATTGTGTAAAATGAGAAATATTTTCTTATTGCTCAGTAGTTTTTTATTGTTACTGAAAATTGATCTATTCTTAAATTTTAGTGCATCTAAGGTTTTTTCCCCAGATTTTTACAATTATGAATAATGCTGCATTAAATATCCACATAAGATTTGTGGGTGAACATAAATTTTCATTCTCTCCTATAAATATCTAGAAGTTGTGTTGCTGAGTTGTGTGTTAAATGTTGACTTTATCTGAAACACTAAACTGCTTTGTAAAGCTGTATTATTTTTGCTTTCCCACTAGCAATTCTTTGCACCCTACCAGAATTTAGTACTTTCCCTCTATATTTTAGTTATTTTGAAATTTTTTTTGTGTTTTGTTTTTGGGTGACACCCATTGTGTTGGGGGTAGGATTGCTCCTAGTGGTACTCAGAGTAAAAGGGGTTCCAAGTATGAATCCAAGCCTCTTGGAAGAAGGTATGCAGCCTTCTGAGGTATCTTTTTGGCTCAATTTTGAAATTATAGTTGGTATTTTCTGGTACCCTCCTCTGCATTATCTTAATGACTGATAATATTGAATTACTTTTTGTTAATTTTAAGATTTTATTTATATTTATTTTAATGTAGACAAAAGCTGCAACTATTCATACAATTCTAGAGCTGAAATTGATAATAAAGCTCCAATAATAAAATTATTAAGTATAAAAATTAATTTTTAATGTGAAAATTGTTACATATCATCACAGGGTTGTCCTTGTCTAAGAATTTACTAAGCTGTTGCTCCTAGTTGAGTCTTCTGTGTTAGTTTTTGTTTGTTGAGACTATTTGGCTTCTGTATTACTTTCCCATCTAATTAGGTGTTCTCCTAGAGGAATTAGGAGGAATTAGAGACTTTAGGATCTATGGTCTGGGCCAATGAGTTTCCATGGCTGGCTGTGGGAGGTGGGCCTGACTCTGAGAAGACACCAGAGTTCTCAACCTAGGCATTAGGCTATCTGAAATTATTTGCATTTTGGCATTTCTGAAAAGAATATTAATGAAGCATTGCACCTGAGCACTTAGTGTGGCTGCAGTGATGGGGTGTGGGTGTGACTGTCAGAGTTTCTGCAGGGCAGATACCCCAGATTTTTCAGCCACAGGGATTGGTATGTCCATAAATTTTAGCCACTTAACTTGCATATCCTTCAAGATTTAGTTGTGAATTAGTAGAGGAAGGCTGAGGGGTGAGTCAACATTGCAGTGACTGAGGGAGTTGGACCAATAATATTGAAATTTTATATTAATTTTTTATTCACTTTTTGGGCCACCTAATGCTTTTGAGGGATCACTCTTGGTGCTCAGCAATGCACAGAGGATCATGCAGAGCTGGGGCTCAAACCCAGGTCATTGAGCTCTCTCTGGCCACTATGAATTTTAAAGTTCTAGGGCATCTTGTAAGAATTTTATATATATTTATATATACATATACATATGCGTGTATCTTGTAAAGAATGGTGGGAATAATTTGAGATTTTTCTGCAAGAGAAAGGACTTAGTGGGAAGAAGCTGAAGAATTTGCGTGTTTGTAGGGGAAGAGGTGCTAACATATCTGACATAGATAATGTTGGTTTGTGGTTCTGATAATTAAGTGAAGATATTTTTCCGCACTGCCCACATAGAAATTAAGCCTCGTTAGAAAGAAGCATAGAAAGAGGCAGAAGAAATGGCCTGTGTGGTCTTACCACCATTGAAAACTTCAGCAGATGAAGGGCGAGAGGATATGCTCAAATGCAGAACCTACTAGGTCTGAGCCATGGGGTGGTAAAAGAATCTACCAGGACATTGGCATGGTTTAGGAAGAACAAAAGTGAGTTTATTTAAAGATTACACTGAACAGAATAACAAAAAGAGAGACCCACTTAGCAGTCTTGGGGAGTCTTTTATTGGGTGTCTCTGGGCTACTTCGTTGCGGAGCTTTCACTTTGTAGGTTTATTCTGAGAGGAAAAGCAGGTGAGCAGGAGATCTGTCGGGAATCCTAGGAACTGAACAGCAGAGTCGAGTGACAGTAACTCCTCTAAAGCCTCCTGGGCTCAGCTGATTCTGCGAGACTGAGCCTGTCAGGCCATTGAAAGAAGGACTTAAACAAACCATGTTGGTAGGAGCTTTTCCTAGAACAGTTCAGTCCTGATCTGCCAGTGAGTGCTAGAGGATCCAGGGTGACTTTTGCTCTATTTTCTCTGATATTGGTTGTAAAAAGGTAAATTTATCTTTAAACTACTGAAAGAATAGAGTATTTAAGACTTTAAGATTGTGAATGATTTTAAAAATGCTGAATTAACTAGTACGGAAAATGGGATCTCCATTTTGACCCTAATTTATATCCTTTCCTCCCCTGATTAAGTGCCCGACTGGTCTGCAGAGAGATGCCCAGTGGCCTGGTGCAATAGTGCAATAACAGGAAACTGGAGTGAAAATGGATTTAAATGAGTTATTTCCCATCTGAGTCCACAGAGACTAGGCCAAAGCTGAAGAGAAGGAGAAGTTATAAAACCAACAATAAAACCTGGAGGCTATTAGCTCTGTGCTTAGGGATCACTCCTGGTTAGGATCAGGGAACCATATGGGGTGCCAGGCATCTAACTCTGGTGTGTTGGCCACATACAAGGAAAGTGCCCAACCTGCTGTACTATAGCATTGTCCCTGAGGCTATATTTTTGGTCTGCATTTTATCTGTTTGGGGGCCATACCTAGCCCAGCACTCTCTAGGGGGAACATAAGCGGTGCAAATTATGTTTGGCCACTTGTAAGGCCAGCCTTAACTCCTGTAGTATGTGTCTGCCCCTGAGCCTGTTTTTGGTAAGGTGAGTTTAGCCTACATTGTGATGTTTGAATTTTAGTTGACTGTATTACAACAGGCTGGAGCAATAGCACAGTGGTAGGGCGTTTGCCCTACCAGTCGGCCCGGGTTCAATTTCTCCACCCTTCTCTGAGACCCCAGCAAGCTACCTAGAGTATTTCACTTGCACAGCAGAGCTTGGCAAGCTACCCGTGATGTATTTGATATGCCAAACACAGTAACAATAAGTCTCACAATAGAGACGTTACTGTGCCTTCTCGAGCAAATTGATGAACAACGGGAAGGGCAGTGCTACAGTGCAGTGCAGTATTACAACAGTTGTTGAAGGAAGACCTAAACTTTCTAACTGTGGAATGCTGTTGGGTTCTGAGATGGGAAATGTGGAAACAAGGAAGTTGGCACCTGGGGAGTGAGGTCCTGGCAGGCAGCACCTCTCACTCAGCTGGCAGAAGCTAGCATATGACCTTGAGGTATCTTGTCATGTCACATGTGAAACCTTCTGGGGAATCCCAGAAACAAAGTTCTGTGCTGAGAACCATCTGCATGCCTTCCAAAATCTTTTTGCAGTCCCCCAGCTGAGGAGGCTTGAGGAAAGCTGAGTGACACCTGGCTGACATGGTTACACTCTACCAACAGTGACAGTTTCTTCCTCATGTGTGCAAGCACAAATGTTTGTGAACATTCTTGTACTTGTGAGTTGGATGGAATGTACTTTGCATTTGTCAACTTTGCAAGTTTCTGTTTAAGATAAATATGAGGAGGAGAAAAGAGAGGCAGGTGGGCTGGAGCAGCCACAGTGATCCCAGACTCCTCGTGCTCTTTTTCCCCACCATTGGTCCCAGCTTGTCCTTTCTGTAGGGTAACATTGCCACAGGGAGCTTAGGCTGATCGGGTTACACCCATCACAGTGCTCCCTAGTCACTCCCATTCCTCTGTTTATCTCTAAACTCTTCTCTGTGCTCTCCATCCCAGCCAGTTAATCACCTTTTATCCCTAATCAGATTCTGTTAACTTGTAAGATCGGATCCTTCTAAAGACACCGAACTTGTATTGTAAGTTATGTCCTTTGCATAGTTTACCTAAAGCAATGTCCTTTCTGTATGAACACAGGAAGACAGTTAATATTATGCTTTGTAACTTGGTAGTTGATTAACTCCAAATAATATTTACTCCTGGGCATCTGCTTTCTTGACACAGTTGCCCTTAGTTCCTAGCACCCCAAAAGCAGGGTCCCAATGAGGGACTGAACGGACCCAGGACAAGCTGTGAGCTACCCTGGCATCGAAATGGGCCAGGCCTAAGTGCCACAATACTCAACTATAAGTTGAGGGCATGATTATGGACAAATGCTGTCATGATCCAAAAATAAGTAATGATGAGACTAGGACCCTGCTGGGGCTAGGAAGACTAACCTGG
>JAOXYA010000019.1:70945596-70957180 GCA_028565675.1 Sorex palustris
GGCAAAGCCTGGCAAGCTACCCGTGATGTATTCAATATGCCAAACACAGTAACAACAAGTCTCAAAATGAAGATGTTCTGGGCTCGCTCGAGCAAATTGATGAACAGCGGGAAGACAGTGCTACAGTGCTACACGTTGTTGTTGCTGTGATGACTAGGGGTGGTGCTTTGGCTGTGGTTCATTGTGGCGCACATTAGTTGGTTTCACACACACTTGGTTCTGTGTTGCTTGGAGATTCTCTATGTTCTGTGCCAGCAAGGAGCCACTTGCTATATGAGCCATTTCCAGGGATCAAACTTGTGACCTTACGACTGCAAGGCAGTTCTTTTAATAGTCATCTCTGGGCACTGAATTTTGTATTTCCATTGTTGAGTGTTCCTTTGTTTAGAAATTATATAGGATCAAGGCTGGAGAGATAGTACAGTGGATAGAGCGTTTGACCTAATTTGGCCGACCCATGGTCAGTGTTTGGCATCCATATGATCCCCTGAGCCCAGTAGGAGTGATCCCTGACATTGCTGGGTGTGCCAGCCCCCACCAAAACAAAGTTTAAAATATTTATATAAAATCAGGGCTAGAGACATAGGCCAGGGGATAAGGTGCTTGCCTTGCATGCTGCTGACCCTGGTCTGCTCCTTAGCACCACATAGGGTTATTTGAACAGCACCAGGATTAATTCCTGAGCACAGAGCCAGGAGTAAGCCCTGAGTACCACTAGATGTGTCCTCCAAACCAAAAGAAGAGCAATGAACACCCCCCCAATGAAAAATTACAATCAAGTCAAAAGATATTAGAAAAAAATCTATTGTTTCTTCCATTTTTTTATACAAATAATTTTTATGTAATGAAAATGGATACATACAAAAGAAAAATGCAACTATGCATATGACTAAAGGGAAATGCTTTACATAATAAATTCACTAGAATTTTAGCAATGTTTCTTGTTTGTGAAAGAATATTGTGGAAAAAGGCAAAAAGGGTTGTAATTTTGAACACTATTCACTTCATTTCTTTTTAAAAATTTTTATTAGTGAAACACCATGAGGTACAGTGGTAGACTTATAAATTTTTGTGTTTGGGTTTCAGTTATACAATGATCAAAGTATCCATCCCTCCACCTCTTCCATCTTAATAGTAAAATTTATGTCTCATTTTCCTATTTTGTCTCTAATATTTTAAGATAATTAATGCAAAATATCTAAGTTTCTGGTTTTGTACTTTAGTTTTATATTGTTTGTGACTCTTTCATTCTTTTTTTTCTTTTTGGGTCACACCAGGCGATGCTCAGGGGTTACTCCTGGCTCATCCACTCAGAAATTACTCCTGGCGGTGCTCGGGGGACCATATGGGATGCTGGGAATCGAACCAGGGTCGGCCATGTTGGCTGCGTGCAAGGCCGACGCCCTACCTGCTGTGCTATTGCTCCAGCCCCTCATTGTTTCTTTTGTATAGTTACATTAAAATATATTTAATTCTTTCCAGCTTTTTCTGGTATTTAGTTTATTCCTAATATCCAACATTATGAATAGAGAGATAGTATCTTACATTTATCATCTAGATTTTATTTTAATTACTAAGGCTTTAATTTAATTAAAAAAATTGGCCCTTTGGGTCACACCCAGTGATGCTCAGGGGTTACTCCTAGCTTTGTATTCAGGAATCACTCTTGACAGTGTTCAGGGGACCATATGGGATGCCAGGGATCCAACCTGGGTTGGCCGCATGCAAGGTAAATGCCCTACCCACTGTACTATCACTCCACTCCCAACGGCTTAATTTTAATTTCTAAAATTGAGATAGTAAAATACTTCTTATAGCATTATATAAAATAAATAGATGTCTCATCCATTATCTTTCTTGTTATTTGTTGTTTTGGGGGGGGGCACAGTTGGCATTAGGGCTTACTCCTGGCTCTATGCCCAGGGATCACTCATGGTGGGGCTTGAGTGGGGAGAACTATAGGCAGTTCTGGGGATCCAACTGGGTTGGCTGCTTGCACGGCAAGTGCCTTACCTGTTGTACTGTCTCTCCAGCTGACCCCAGCCACTTGGTGCCAGAGAATCTGCTGTAGGAGCAGTTTTGGGGACATTGTAGATATTTATTTAGCCATCTTTTTGTCTTCAGCCACAAGTTCTGATGGACAGAAAGCTTTCGAGACAATACTCAGTGTCTCTTGTAGGACAGAATCACCCACAGCTGAGAACCCTGACATAATGCCTTTAGAATAGCTTGTAGCACTCTGATAAGTGCCTTGAAAGTATTTGCTTCTGTAATTATTGTTGTTGGAATCAGCCCTCATTTCACTTTTTTAAAAAAATTTGTGTTAAGTTCCTAGAAAGAACTTCTGGGAGAAGAGGTATAGGGTTTCTGACTATGTGTTACTAAATGCTTTCTGGAAAGACTGTTAAATTCAGTGTGTATAAATACATCAGTACTTCTGAGGTCCAGCCGGTTGTGAGTACAAACTGTTATTTTCAACATCTGTAATTAGTAGTCGAGGCTAGCAGTTTTTAAAATGTCTTGTTATACCCCTTTAGAGTTGAAATGTGGTATTGAATTTCTTTGTTTGACTTGGATGGAATTGAAGGGCATCATATGGAGCAAAATAAGCCAGAGGAAGAAGGACAAACAGGATGATCTCACTCATCTGTGGCTTACTGAGGAACAAGTTAAGAGTATGCACCATATCAGTCGGTCACAAACCTTGGATCCTGGAATGTGGACCAGAGGGAGTGCAGGTTTAGGGGACAAGAGGGAGATGGAGCAGACTGCTGGGAAGTAGCATGGGAACGTAAGTGAAGGCTCTCAATCATATGGATGGTGTATAAAGGAGGGAACAGGATGTACCTGAATCATAACTGTTAGTCAACAGATAATGGGGCAAGGGTGAGAGGGAAGGATTGTTGGCTCAGAGTGGACATAGGAATGGGGCAGAGGGTCCTGGGCATTTCATAGTGGGGGAGCAAAGTCATTTTGTACATCAACCTTGTGCAGTACAGAAACCTGGAACACTATTATAACCCTATCACCTAGATTATAATAAAAAAATTAAAAACATTGCAAGCATTGTAGAATGTTTAGAATCTTATGAGAGAAGTTCTGGAGACCATATGCTTGAATTTCTGATGACAGATAACAGCCGGTTGGGTAATAAAGTGCTTTTTTGGAAGCGACCCCCAAGCTGAGGTCTGATGTAGGTTGTTGATACCTTACCCTTAGACCTGAAACCTACTCCCCTAATTCCTTTGTGAGTGGGGGGTAGTTCTCCGGTTGGAAAGGCTCCTGTTTAGCCTGCAGGAAGTGGACTCTCGGTCACTGGCTGCTGTTGTGTTAGTCTCCCAGGCATCTTCACTTCAGATGAGATACTTTGGGACTGAGTTTTACAAATGATTCTGCAAATCTTCAGTTGGAGTATGAGTCACTGTTGTCTTGCTTAAAAATGGCCCTTTTAATTGTGTGTCCTTTCCTCTTGTACTTCTCCTGAATGTGTCCTGGGATCCCCTTTACAATAAATGTTTATTCTGGGCTCTTTGTCTCAGCGACTGCTTCTGGAGGCTGACAGGGGGGTGGGCTTGGGGATGAGAACCAAACCAATGTTTTATTCAACCTTTCCTTGAGCTTGTCCTTTTCCTTGAACCTTGATGCCATGGAAGGAGGATGGTAGATATTTTTTGAGGACCTGTCTGTAAAGGATGTACATCGATAACGTTTAGTTTCACTCATTCGAAAGACAGTTTGGACAAGTCAGCATTCCTGTTGTGTTGCTGCTGAGGGTGTTGTCTCTGCGTGACGGGATAAGAGCCAGGCAGGGTGACTTTTAGTGTCCCTGCCAAATGCAACTTTCCACCTGCTTCCTCCACATCTTGGACTGACCCAGGGCCTGTGGGATTTCAGAAATACTAGCTTTCAGTTGGTCTCTACATGGAGACTGACGCTCGTCTGTTATTCGCCTAATTTTGCCCTTGCTCCTGAGCTAGTCTTGGGGAAGAAATGATTAACTCTTGACTCTGCCAGCTTGTCACACTGGACTTAGTTTGGAAGGCTGCACTGAAGTGATCCTGGAGTGGGCTGGAGTGATAGTACAGTGGACAGGGCGCTTGCCCTGCACACGGCTCACCCAGGTTTGATTTCTTGCATGGTCTCCGAGCTGCTCAGGAATGACCCCTGAGTGCAGAGTCAGGGGTAAGCCCTGAACACCGCTGTGTGTGCACCCCCAAAGGAAACAAATAGGCCCTGCCCTCCCCCCTCCCCCAAACAAACAGACAAACAAAATGTTCGTGGAGTGAAAGGGAAGGTCAGCTTGACCAGTTTCTGGACACAAAATGGGACTTTACAGGACTGATAAGGGAAGAATAAATAAAATAAAGGTACAGGTTGATTATTTTCATTCTACATCTTCCCTCAAGTTCAAAGGATAAAGACAAAGGCTGGATTAATAGTAGTAGTAGTAGTAGTAGTAGTAGTAGTAGTAGTGGTGGTGGTGGTAGTGATGAAAATCAGTAAAATAGAGTTGTAGTTCCTTTATTTAAATAAAAATGGTTTCATTGTAGGTGATTCCTGAAGAGTCAAGTGGACACACGTATAGAGTTAAACTTCTTTATATGGGTGGGGACAGAATGCGGAGGCCCTAACAAGGTCCCAGAGAAATTCCTCACCTGGGCATTTGCTGACAGCTCCCAGGGAGGGAAGGTGGTGTTATATACTCGCCTGGTACCTGCTCCCTACCCCACTGCCCTGCTAGCTGCTGATCACTCTGCTCAGTCTTTGGGCTGCAGACTTTTAGAAGCATTTGTCTTTAAATACACATATATATATACACACACATATATATGTCTAAATATATGTAATATATATATTTTATTTGCCATTTGTCCTCTCCAGCAAAATGTTGAATGTAGTTGTGAAAGAGCCGGGGTCATTATGCAGGGTTCAATTGCCTGAGCTGTGAACGAGTGTGACCCAGAGTGAACCAAAGTGTATGTTGGCCTGTCAGCCGAGCTCCACATTTTCCGTGTGAAAGTTCTTCCTTTGTTGTTTGTGATTAATAACTGAATAGGTCATAAAGCCAAATGATTTCATTGTTGAACAGAGACTTGAAGGTCATGAGAAGCAGTCTGTTTAAAGGAAATGCTGCCAAGATGTGATTAAAAGGTCTGCAGTAACACCTGGAGAGCTTTGAATCAAGGCTGAGGTAGATGGGGGAGGGCATATTTTATAGGCCATGGATATCAGTTTTGCATGCAATTGATTTTAGCTAGATTTCAGGGATTGAATCCTTAAGGTAGAAGGTGTACGAGACTTTTAGCGCTGTGGATAACCACGGCTGGACTGAAGACCTCTTGTGTGTCTGGTAATTCGAATGATTTAGTTGTGCCAAGAATGAACTTGAAGGTGTCAGAGAATCAGTTGTTGCTACAACAGTTAGTAACTTGATTTTAAAGTTTTGCATTGTGTTGACTTGCTGTTTGAAATAAGATTGCGAATCAAGTTTCATAGTATTTAGTACTTTTATTTTTAGCCACTCAAACAAAATTTAAGAGCCACACATAGCAGTGTTGGAAAAACCAGAATATTTTTGTTTACATGTATAGACAAAATATTGTGGTCTGTGAGTGTGGAGAGATAGTACAGTGAATAAGGTGCTTGCCTTGCATGCGGTCAACCTGGGTTCAATCCTTGGCATCCCATACAGTCTCCAAGCACCTCCATTAGTAATTCCTGAGTGCAGAACCAGGAGTCACCTCTGAGAATTCCTGGATATGACCCAAAAAACTTAAAAGAAAATAAAGTTAATAAATTGTGGTCTAGAACTGCATCTTGCAGAACCCTGTTCAGTACCTGTCTTTTCCACGTGCTTACTAGGCATATTAAGAGTGACAGAAAATTGTCTTCTGCTTTGTCCATTTTCACTTTTTTTTTATCTTGGAGATGAAAATATCCCGGTTCTTAGTTATGTTTATTTATTTACTTTTTTGCTTTCTGGGTCACACCTGGCGATGCTCAGGGGTTACTCCTGGCTCTGCACTCAGGAATTACTCCTGGCGGTGCTTGGGGGACCATATGGGATGCTGGGGATTGAACCCGGGTCAGCCGCATGCAAGGCAAATGCCCTCCCCGCTGTGCTATAGCTCCAGCCCCTGGTAGGTCATTTTGTCCCTGTGGAAACCCCTTAAGGTGCAATCCCAGGAGCCAGGTGGTGGAGACTCTGGGTTCCACCCCAACTGCCACCACCCCTATAGGCAGTTTCTAGAAGGCCAAAATGGAATCCAGCAGCACAGGGCTCTTAGCTTCCCTTTCCCACGCTGGCTTCTCTTTCATTCTGCATTTGAACCAGCAATGTCGCAGGCTCAGTTTCCCAACCCCCTGGCTGGCAAATGCCCCCTCACGCGTCGTTATTTTAGCTACTCACATAGGGTGAGGGACAGCCAAGAGTCCTCTTTGCTTTTCAGTCATTTCTGAGTTCAGAGAATTTCTTATGCTTGCCTCTGCCTGTTTGCCTCCTCCTGGGGTCGTATGTGATTCTTGATTTACCGGGCAGGGGTGATAGCACAGGATGGACAGGGCACTTGCCTTGCACATGGCCGACCTGAGTTCCAGCCCTGACACCCCCCGTGGTCCCCCAAGGCTGCCAGGAGTGATCCCTGAGAGCAGAACTTACTTGTACGTGCTGTTAACAAAAAAAACCACAAAACCTCTGATTTTCCTGCTTCAATGACCTTGCTCCACTTCAGTGACCTTGCTCCACTTCAATGACCTTGCTCCGCTTCCCTCCACGTCACAGTGCTCACAGCCCTGTTCAAAGTCTCTGTCACGCTGTAGCCCGGTGCATTGCTGAACTTGACACCACGATGCAAGTGTGGCCCCCTGCAACGCTAACGTGTCACGCTGAGCACGAATCAGGAAGAAGAGTTCGGGGGGCAACCGTCTTGGCTGATGTGCTCAGACGCCTTTACTGTCTGTGCTCTGCCCGCCGCTAAAACCTCCAGCTCCGCGGCAATACCCCCTGCCTGGTGTGCTTGGTTAAACAAACTTCTGCTAAAGCATTAGCAATGCTTTGCTTCCCCTTCCTTCTGGAAGGGCAGCGTTTCTGCCTGTAGAAGTTTTTTGTTGTTGTTTTTGTTGTTTTTAATTTTCTTGGCTTGGGGGGTTCACACCCAGTGCCGCCCAGGACTTCCTCCTGACCCTGTGCTCAGGGAACACTCCTGGTGGGGCTTCGAGGACCAAATAAAGTGCCAGGAATGGAAACAGGGTGTGTCAGGCAAGCGTCGCAAGGCCTGGCCTATGTCTCAGGCCCTCAGCCTGCAGAATTCTCGGTTGGTTCTTGATAAAGTGACACACCTCTTCAGATGACAAACAGACTGTCATTCGAATGGCATTTTCCCTGAAGGAAACGCAGCTTTCAAGATAATAATCTGGCTCTTTCAAGCTATTTTACTTGTCTTTTAGTCTTCAGAAATTAGCTATGCAATTACTTGGCATGACCCACTGCTGGTGGTGCCGGGAGCTCTCTGTGAAGCCGGGCAGGGGCTGAAGTCAGCTGCACGCTGGGGAAGTGCCTTAATCCGTGTCTTTCCTCTCTGGTCCCTTAGTCAGACATTCTTTTTTTTTTTTTCTTTTTGGGTCACACCCGGCGATGCTCAGGGGTTACTCCTGGCTCATGCACTCAGGAATTACTCCTGGTGGTGCTCGGGGGACCATATATGGGATGCTGGGGAATAGAACCTGGGTCGGCCATGTTGGCTGCGTGCAAGGCAAACGCCTTACCTGCTGTGCTATTGCTCCAGCCCCATAATATATTCTTAACATATCAGAAGTTAGATGAAGAATAGAGGAAAATTTCAGAGCTGTTTTACTTTATCTTGAATGATGTCAATATATCAAGACTGCAATAAATATAACAGACTATTCTATGCCTAAATACCTTAAAAATGTTGACTAAGCAAGTACTTGAAGAAGTTAGTTCCTAACATTTCATTTTATAGTACTTATACATTTTTGTATTTAAAAAAAATCTCTGACATTCTGAAGAACATGATGCATCTTTATCAACTAAGTTTGACCTGGAAACAAAAAGACTGCACTAATAAAAAGTAACTGAGAAGTCATCTATAGAATAATTCACTTTTCTGTAAGTTTGCTATTCCAAGCCTCACTACTACATCCTTTCTCCTCCCAAAAGGTAAAATACAGTAATATTTCATAATAAATGACAATTATTTAAATAAGTCATAGTTATAATTATTAAAATCGCACTCAATTGTTCCTGTTTTCCTCATTTCCCACCAGCCTGGTGAATGGAACTCAACATAGAGTCACAATGACTCACACTGGAATTCAGAAAATTTTGGTCAGAATCAGAACTGCTTATGAGCACTCTCTGCACCTGTCTCTCATGGTCTTAACTGGACTGGAACCAACTTCTAATGACTTTCCCAGCTCTAACTTTTATATTATCTGATTCAGTACAGGAGGCTGTTTAAAAGCTAGTCCCATAACTCTTCTTGAGGCAGAACATATTAGGGAGATCATTCTAACCTCAATAGCTGATCACAGAACAGGCACAAGGGAGTAGCCTTAAGAGAAAGCAGATTTGAGATACACACTTCCCCCAAGTCAAGCACTGGTCAAGCACTGCAACCAAACAGATTTTGAAGATTTAATTAAAATCCTGTCTCAGGGGCCAGGAGATAAGAGAGAGAATGCCACAGATAGGAGCACATGTTTTGCCTTCAGGAGCCCTGGGTTCAAATCCCAACATAGCATGGCCTCCCAAGTCCCACCATAAATGCTTCACCCACTATCAGCACCATTGGGTATGGACAAACAACAATTTCCATCAAGCAATCTTTAGAGGGGGAAATTGTATGGTAATTGTATGGATGAAATAGACCTCTCACATGGAAGGTCTTTAAAAGTTGAGAGATTTTTTTTTTCCTTTGACTGGTCTCAGAGGAAGAACTCAGAAAGACAAGTCTCCCTGTTCTAGAGGAATCAAAACCAGGCTGTGATTTGCCTGAGAACCACATGGCAAGGAACTGAGCATAATCTTGAGAAAAGGACTGTTTGACAGCTGGCAGGAAAATGTGGACCTCAGTCCTCTAACCAAAAGAGATGAATCTTGCCAAAGCCTACAAAGTCTGGAAGCAGATATCTTTTCCCCATTGCATCCAGAAGAGGATTCAGCCCAATGAACATCTTGATTTTCACCACATTATACTCCGATTGCACAGAGCACTCAGTCATGCCATGCCCTGACTCTGACTTCCAAAACCTTTTTTTTTAAAGTTACTTGGCTAATGGTTATTTGTTACACTGCATAGAAATTTAATAGATTTCAAACCGAGAGAAAATAGCTATTAAATCACTGTTTTAAAATTAATAACACTTCTTTAAAAGTCTTTTTTTTTTCCTTTATAAGCTTAGTTGAAATGATATGCTGCTTCTTGGAAAGAATCTAGTAGAAATCTTCATCCTTTCTCTGGGTATGCAGAGTTGGGAGTTCCTCTTTCTTAACTCACCTATCTCTCAAGAGAAATCAGGCTCCCAGGAGGCCATCGGCACTACTATTCCATAATTCCCTACTTAGGACTTGTGGCTTTGTGCAGATTTGGAGTTTGAATTGAAATGACTTTATCCATTAGACCTTGTCTTTATTGCTTTAATGCATTTTATTTCAAGTTGTTTAGAGAAACTGAGTGAGCCATTGCTCAGGAAGCTGGGGAGTGCTAGAAAAATGCCAGTGATTCATTTAAGGAGGGGAAGATAGGAGTTCTGAGTGGGCAAAGAGGGAGTAATGGCAGAATGCATTAGGAATCACTTTAAACCAGCTTTCTATTGTTCAGAATCAGACCGATTTGCCTGGTCTTCACTTTGGGGTCCTGGTGGCAGCAACCACATGAAGAAAAGTCAAGGGCACCTGCAAGACTCTGAAACAGAGGGAGGATAAAAAGAAAGCACTAAAGAGACTATTTTTTTCCCTCTTAGGACCATCAAGAGCTGAGTTGTTTTAACTTCCTGTTTTGATCAATTTTCCTAACTTGAAAACACTAGCTAGTTCACTAAAGGAACAACCAGAGCTCCACCATGTGGTGGAGCCTTCATGGACTGATAGAGGCATAGAGGGTGGGTTTGCAGAATGGAGAACTGCAAAAGAATGGGATGACCCATGCTGAATAAAGCAAGAAAACCTAATGCTCACTATTATGCATGTCTTCAAAAGCTTGGTGATAGGCTTAGCTTTTGTCCATACCAAATCATCATATTCCAAAAGCTGTGGCAATAACTCACTGTAAGCTTATCATTGATATGTTTTAAAAAATATTGTTATTTAATTACCTTATTTAAAAATTAAAGAAATAAATGTAGGTAGTATAGCATCCATCATAGAACAGAAAAATGTTTTGTTTGGGAATAACATAGCACTGTAGCACTGTAGCATTGTCATTCAGTTGTTCATCGATTTGCTCAAGTGGGCTCCAGTAATGTCTTCATTCGTCCTGTCACGTGCTAGTGTAGCCCAATGGCATCTGCTCACTCCAGGAACACGAAGTAAGACTTGTTGTTTCTGTTTTTGGCATATCGAATACATTCCTCATGACTATCAACTAATATTAAAGTGTTGCTGATGATAATGGCACTGATGGGTCTGGAGTTGTTAGAGTTGCTTTTGAGCTAACAAAAAAAATCATTCCACTTTTTAATTACAATGATCAATATCAACTGTTATACTCTGATTGCACAGAACACTCAGTCATGCCATGCCCTGAGAAAGAAAATGGACAAATATTACCTGTCTCACTCTGGTCTAGATTTCAATCTGTAAGAGAACATTTAATTACTTTCACTTCATCTTTTGATCCACTTTTATCCAGAAACCTTGACTTGAAGTCTGATCAATGCAATCAGCAAACACAGGCTATTTTTTTAGAAAGAAAAAATAAATAGACTGATAATAGCAAAGAGACAAGCAAAAATACAGCAGATGACAAAATCATTTTGTATCATGACAAGGAAAAATCCATCAGGAACATTCTCACAGACCAATGGCGTGGCATCAGTACCACAACATGGAGTCTAGTTCTTACCTCTTCTCCAAATGATTGCGAGCTCCTTCTGAGCTGTCTAAAGTCCACATCAATGGGTCATTCTGCAAATGTGGACTCTTAAGCTACAATTTTTTATGAAAGACATGGTGGTCACCTGCTGCTTGACTAAAGACTCCCACACTATTTGATGTACATTTCCAACATGAAGACACTTATATTTTGATTTTAATACTACATATTGACCTAACTTTCACATATGTCCTCAGTCAATAGGAAAAATCAGGAAAATTACCACCTCAAAAAAAAGTAAACTAAGACCTTCATGACGCATGATTGAAATGTTGCTTTTATTTTTTTATAATGGAAATTGGGGAAAATAATGCTTCCATGTTTGCTTTTATATAGTGTCCTAATGTCACTGGGATTCCTAATAAAGAATTTGCTTGTAGTGAAAGGGATCCAATAAATTCTGAGAGTTTTTTGTTAAGACTTTGCTTTTATGATTATGCAGTATCATTTTGCTTTTTGTCACTCCTCTC
>JAOXYA010000019.1:70972145-70983329 GCA_028565675.1 Sorex palustris
CAAAGTCTCCAATGGAGATGTTACTGGGCCCGCTCGAGCAAATCGATGATCAACGGGAGGGCCTTTACCTTTTTACTATTGTCAAAATATATGCTATCCCCCTAGATATAACCTCTGTCAGAGACTTATGGAGCAAATAGTTGAGAATGTAGAAAGCCCATATGATGTATGGTGGAGGTGTGCTTTTACCGTGCTTTTTGGTATCAGGTATAAAATTGCCTATCTTTCTCTCTAGGTTCTAAGTAGAACATAATTGACTTGTCTGGTTTGCTCATCCTTATCTACTACTATATCACTGTCACTGTATCACTGTCATCCCATTGATCATCAAATTACTCGAGCGGGTGCCAGTAAAATCTTCATTCCTCCCAGCCCTGAGATTTTAGCAGCCTCTTCTTACTAGTCTTTTCCCAAAGACTGGAGAATCTTTCAGGGTCAGGGGAATGAGAACTATTGTCGTTACTGTATTTGGCATATCAAATACAGGCTCTTGCCAGGCTCTGCCCATGTGGGCGGGATAATTAATAACTATCTACTAGTATATAATTATGGAATTGTTGAATGTATAATTGTTAAGTTATTGAACATTGAATAATGATAATATAAGTCATGTAGTATTATTAGTTAAAAATAATAGCAATAAAAATTGGTATTTCTGGATTGGAGAAATTGTACAGCAGGTAAGGCACTTTTCCTGCCTTTTTCTGACCTAAGTTCAATCCTAGGCAACACATATGGTCCCCCAAACTCTATTAGGAGCGATACCTTAAAACAAACCCAGGAGTAAGACCTGAGCACTGCCAGGTATGCCCTTCCACGCACCAATAGTTGCCATTTCCCTTTGACCCTAAATGATTTTGGTCATTTAGCTTTGCCATGGTGGTTTGAATGAATCAAGTTTTATAGATACATTTCAAACCATTAAAATTAATAGCACTTATTTATTACAGATATATATATTCTGTTTTATTTCTTCTGACAAATTTGGAATACACAATGAGTGGGAAGAGAAAAAGTGCTTAGTAATGTTCCCAAACATAGTGGATTGTTTTCTTCCTTATAATATGACACAATTTATTTTTATTTAAAACTAATAGAAAAACATTTCATTGTGTTTTGTTTGGGAGCTATACCTAGGGATTTTCAGGGCTTACCGCTGACTCTATGCTCAGGGATCACTCCTGGTAGGGCTCAGGGGACCATATGTTGTGCTGAGAATTGAACTCAGGTTGGCTGTGGGCAAGGCAAACACCCAACCTGCTGTGCTACTGCTTCCACCTCTAACAGAAAATCTTGAATTTAAACTTAAACATAATTACACATCCACCCTCCACAATATGGAAAAGATACAGATGGTTATACTACATTGCTTTATTTACCTAGTTCCAATGGGCTAGAGCGATAGCATAGCGGGTAAGGCAGTTGCCTTGCAAACGGCCAAGATGGCCAACCAAAGTTCGATTCCTCCACCCCTCTCGGAGAGCCCTGCAAGCTACCGAGAGTATCTCGCCCGCACGGCAAAGCCTGGAAAGCTACCCTTGATGTATTTGATATGGCAAACACAGTAACAAGTGTCACAATGGAGACGTTACTGGATCAAGCAAAGCAAATCGATGAAAAACGGGAGGACAGTGACAGTGACCTAGTTCCGATAGGATGAATTGTTAAGGATCCTGAAAAATGAGAATTACCTTTCCCTTTTTCCTACTATCACCCTTCCCTGAAGCAATTATCCCAATACATGCAACTGAAGAAGAAAGCAGCTGAATACACAGACAATCCTCTAAGAAGAACAACACACCATGGAGCCATCATCATGGTGCCATATGTTGCTGTCTCAATTGCTCTAGGAATAGTTTCATTAATTCTCCCTGAATTTAATAACATTCAAATTTATCAAATTCACAAGTCATTGGTGAGAAAACCAGAATGTCAGTTTATTCATTTAAACTACAATGCACGTCAATACTTTTGCCCCCTAGCAAGGGCAAATCTTTTTCCTATAAATCAGACATTTAGGAATTTATTAGAAAATAATAGGAATAATTAGAAAAATCTATACAGTGGACATTTAAAAAAATCAATCATTGGATGTTCTTGAAAATGTTTCAGTCAGAATAAAAGTGCACCATGATAGAGAAACCCTGGTTAGAAACAGTGGGCTCAGCTTGCTAGAATAGGACCCCTTTCCTTCTCCAAGGAGAAAGATGCATAAAAATAATCCTATGAATTGTGCCAGTTTATTTTCTGTTAATAGGCACAAAAAGCACAGGTAGGTTTAACAAGATAAGAATCACTGCAAATTTTAGCAGATTATACATTCTACACATCATTGACAATTAAGATATGTTGTTGATGTTTGTGCTTAAGTGGCATATAGTAGTCTTTGCTAACATCATTATACTTTAACTCATTAATCTCTATCACTGCCTTGAGAATAATGCAATTATTATATAAATCAAAATTTTACAAATTTCAGGTTTTGGTCAGATAATCTACTTAATAGACCACATTTTACTAAAATATCACTATTATGTAAACATTGTTACTCACACACACACACACAAACACACACACACACACACCACATACACATATAGGTAGCCACATTACATTTCAGTTTTTCAGTATTACCATATCACCTCAATGCCCGGTGGGTTTGGTTTCATTTAGGCAACAGAATTGTGTTTATAATTACTAGAAAATGTTTTAAAATTTTAAACTGATCTTATTTTGTTAATGACTATAATCATTAACAATTTATGAACTACAAGGTGCATGATTTTGTATTAATCTAGGAGAGCACATAAATATTAGAAGTGCAATCCACTTTATTGTATTCTTCATGTTATATCTAAATTATAATAGTAACAATACAGTTTAATATTATAGGCATCCTGAAATCAAATTGAGAATACTAACTTGACATTAATTTGTTCAAATATTTTACTGTAGGGTCAGGGTACAGTAGATTGGGCACTTGCCTAACCGTAACAGATAGGTTCAATCCCTGGCATCCCACATGGTCCCCTGAGCACCACCAGAAGTGATTCCTAAGCACAGAGTCAGCAGTAACCCCTGAGCATCACTGGACATCACACACCACCTCAAAAATTTAAAAACAAATAATTTAACTTTAAAGTGAATTCTGATAAACACAGGATGATTCTACTGTAACCAAGTTAGCTGTCAATTATTCTACTAAACAGTTGGGGTTTTTTTTTTTACAAATATAGCCAAATTTCTAGTCTTAGGAGATTTTATTATTTCCAATGTAGCAACAAGTTGTTGCAAATAAATTGGTTGTCTTCCTGGCATCCATTGCCCCTGTTTCCCACCAGTAGCAGTCTGATCTTTTGTGAGAAATCCAAGCCTCAATTTCTCAGCCTTGTGGCAAGGATGGAACTGAATTCCCCTTTCCAGCCTTTAAATTAAGCCCTATAATTGATCCAAGGATAGAACTTTTTCCCATTCTGGACCAATAAACAATCACATGACATGTGCATAAGATATGGTTATTGATCTCCTCCTTTCAAATGTTATGTTTTAAGAGTCTAAGACTTGCCTCAGGCATTTTGGGCTGGTGGGGGGGGCGGGGAGCAGAGAAAGCCACCACTGGAAACTGAGCATAAAGCTGACACAATGCAAGCAAAGAGAAGATTAAAAGAGAAACCAAATCTTGGTAATATTGTTTAAACAGCTGGTTGGCTGTACCACTACTCCTCTAAGATAAAACCAGTGCACAGTTCTTTCATTCATCTGTTTGTTTTTACTGTTTGAGATCTGTGTTTCTTTTATGTGTAACTAAAAGATTTCTTACAGAAACTAACAGATTTGGCCAGAATTATATGGGGTTGTAATATATTCACTTGAAAGGTAGCAACAGATACATTTATTCCTGCATTTAAAAAAATCTTTGAGTACTTATTTATTCCAGGGAATATGGTAAAGCTGTAGATACTGGGGCAAACCAAACAAGTCTCATCCCTTTTCTCAAAAAGTCCTGCTAGGATTCATATGAAAGATATTTAAAATTAATTACACATTACTTGGTTCACTTTAATTCTACAAGAGTTTTGAAGAGGAAGAAAAGACTTTCTGAAGACTTGTCAAAGGGTATGTATAGACTTAGTCTGAGGGTTTTGTTTTTTTTAGGACTGCCATAGCAACAAAACAAACTGAATGATATAAAACAACCAAAATCTGTTTCTCATAATTTTAGAGGCCAGAAGTCTAAAATCAAGGTGTCAGCTCCAGGGCAGAATCCTCTACTTCACCTGAAGCTGCTGGTGGTGGCCAGCAGTCCCTGATAAGCCTTGGCTAGTTGCTTCATCACTCCTGTCCCTGTCCTTGGTATCCATATGAGCATCTTCCTAAATTTGTGTCTTTCTTCCTGTATGTCTCCCTTTAGAGAACTAGCATCTCAACATAGTTTTGGAGAATTCAATTAAATCCACAAAGTGGGGTTTCCCAAACACTTCCCAAATTCTTCCTGAGTTGGTATCAAGAGGGAACAATTGGGGTAAGTATTTCTGGTGTGCACAAAACTCACTGATGTTCAATTATTTCTTCTATGATCCATCATTGCTACCATATTAACTTCAAGTCTTCTATTTGGAAGTCAAACGTTTTAAGGCAGAGAAATTGTATAGGGAATATCCTAAGGGAATGATAGAATCTCTTAGGCACTGAACTGCATTATAAATAAAAGTATTCTTCTTGATCTTTTATTTATTAAAACATATTTTTGTCAAAACTTATTTAGAGCAGTTAGGATTTTTCTATTTTTTATCTTAAAACTAATGGTTGTTTTTAGATTAGGAGAAATAAGCATATCACCTATTTTCTATCTGCAAATATCACCATTAATGTCAAACTATTTGCACATAAATTTTGTTAATTGTAAAAATTACTTTAAAATAGCACAGCGGGTTTGTTAATTGTAAAAATTACTTTTAAATAGCACAGCAGGTAGGGCATTTGCCTTGCAGGCGGCCAACCCAGGTTTGATTCCTCCGCCCCTCTCGGAGAGCCCAGCAAGCTACCGAGAGTATCCCACCCGCACGGCAGAGCCTGGCAAGCTCCCCATGGCATATTCGATGTGTCAAAAACAGTAACAACGAGTCTCACAATGGAGACATTATTGGTGCCCGCTCGAGCAAATTGATGAACAACGGGAAGACAGTGCTCTAGTGCTACTTTAAAATGTTCTCAAAATAAAATTTAGGCATACTGCTAGTAACTATTCCAAAGGAAACTCAGGTTTCATCAGATTAAATGAATGAGTTCCCTCTCTGCTAAGAGCTTTTGCTCTGAATATAAAAACCTTGTCCCAGGCAACCTTCTCTACTTCTCATCCACACACTCGTCAATTTTATTGTCTTTTCTTCTACATCTATAAATTTATACATGGCCAATTTTATTGTCTTTTATTCTACATATAAATAGATAGACAGACAGACAGATAGATAGATAGATAGATAGATAGATAGATAGGAACTATTTAACAATTTACTAAAGTATGTTGAAAACTAAGTGTAAACTGGAGGGAATTAGAATTGATTTGTATGCCATAAAAAGAGATAGATTTTTTTTAGTATTTGAATACATACCACAATTAGTATAGAACACTTTATTTGGTCATGATACAAACAATATTTAAAAGATTGCAAGTATATAAACTCTTACTGTTTGTTGGATTATGTCTTATACTATAATTATGTGTCATCTAATTTTCATGTCTTATTTTTCTGATCAAAGTCTTCCTGAATGAAGAAAACTGAGACCCTAGCTCATACAGATAACAGATATGTTCAAGGAGAAAATAAAAATCTGTGTTAGTCTGAATTTAGAGTCAGTCGTGATATTTTTTTCAAAAGTATTTCTTTCTCATCCTTTTAAATTATATCTTAAAGTCTCCTATACAGTGAATATAAATATAATACATGTTTTTAGAAGTATATATATATTTCATATATTTCAAGAAATATATCTATATGCACTCATTTTAAACATGAAATTAAGAAGCCCTTAGAGGACTACTTTTAGCTATGTATTTAGTACAAATGTAGAAATAGGTCTTCTTCAACATCTTTAAGGAGCATATGTTTCAGTGCTTTCTAGGTATATTATATTAACTAAATGCTGATGTGGGAAAATGAACCTGGCCTCTAAGGGATTTACAATCTATAAAGTCATGACAAATAGCGTAAGAGAACAGTCATTATAGAGTCCATTTTTCTCCACATCTGAACCATTTACAACCTTGATTTCCTTTTAGCCTTGGCTGTGTGTGTGTGTGTGTGTTAATATGAGGGATATGTTTTTTAGTACAATACAGTCTAATGATAAATGATAGAATAGGAGTTCATTTATACATTTGTCTGTGAGAGAAGATAGACAATTCACAGCTATATGGGAGTGAAAGAGCACCAGATCCCTTGAAGAGAAATCTCTAACGTGTGTCATGCACACTCCCAGGCCAGATATTGTTACTTCAGAGCTTTTAAGTAGAAATAGAGCAACATCATCATCAACCATTAATGCCAGTTAGATGGCTGTGCAATTGGCCATGTCCTCATAACCCAGAGTCACAATATCCCTTTTTTCCTTTATGAACCTCGTACTCCAACCTAAGAATAAGATGACTTTTTTTGACAATAAGTCCATCATTTTCTCAGATTGCTAACTGAATAAACCTTTTATTCTCAGGTCAACACTCATTTTTCAAAATTGACCCACTGTGTGGTAAGCAGCAGGGCCTTGCATTAAGAAACAGCAGGATCACTATCTATCTGAAGGTTATTAATTGACTCTATTATCGATAACATAAGATTTAAACTTGTGTTCAGGAAAATATCTCAAATGGCACAGCACATGTCTAGCATGTGTGAAGCACTAAGTTTGATCCCTAGCATCACATAATCACAAAGCACCACCAGTTTACCCATTCAATAAGAACTTAAACCCTAGAATTAAAAACAAAATCAGAAAATTTCTTTTTTCAGTGAGCTGTTGCGGTTGGGCATTTGCCTTGCACTCAGTCAACATGGCCAACTCGAGTTCGAGTTCTCCGCCCCTCTCGGAGAGCCCTGCAAGCTACCGAGAGTATCTCGCCTGCACAACAGAGCCTGGCAAACTACCCATGACCTACTCGATATGCTAAACACAGTAACAAGTCTCATGATGGAGATGTTATCGGGCCCGCTCGAGCAAATTGATGAACGGGAGGACCGTGACCGTGACCGTGAGTGAGCTGTTGAAAATATAAAAAATATTTCCTTTTTCTTGTTCTTTCCTTACAATCCTATACAAGAAGAGCAGCATATAAGCAGAACATAATTTAAAAATATCTCTTTAGAATTAGAAAGACATTTTAGAATTGCAGAGATAGTACAGCTGGTAAGGTATTTGCCTTCCACATGACTAATCTGGGTTTCATCCCCATGACCCCATATGATCCTATGAGTTCCACTAACAGTTAATCTTGAGCACAGAGCCAAGAGTGAGCACTGAACACCACCAGGTGTGGCCCCAAACGAAAGCAAAACAATAGGGGTGGCTGCAGAAGAATAAAGAAAGAATTAAAGAAACATCTAATCATGCCCCAGTGGGTCAATTTACAGAACATATTGACCACTCTGCACCCACCAGTTTACAAACTGTTCCTTAAAAAAAAAAAAAAAAAAAAACGATTTCCCTGATGTTTTTCTGTGCATACTGCTTCTTGTAATCATGAAGACAAGATGTTCTCTAGAATATGAGTTCATCTCCCAGCCCGCCAGCTTGTTGCTTAATAAAGCTCTTTCTCAACCTATCATTCAGTCTTTCTATTGGTTGGCACATTACACGGCAGTGGACTAGGACCTCTGAAGTTATGTAAACACACGCAAACTTTTTTTTACTGATCTACTAATTCACAGCCGCGTGACACGTCATAAGACACTTCTTACTCATTTTCCATAATTATCACACCATATTTGATATAGAAATATATATATATATATATATATTTCGGAGAGCCCGGCAAGCTACCAAGAGTATCCTGCCTGCACAGCAGAGCCTGGCAAGCTAGCCATGGTGTATTCGTTATGCCAAAAACAGTAATAAAAATGGGTCTCATTCTCCTTACCAGAGACATTACTGGCGCCTGCTCAAGTAAACCAAAGAACAATGGGATGACAGTGATACAGTGATACAGACCTACTAAGTATCAATTAATTGTTGATATACTAGTTGATAATAATGCAGTAGCAAAATTGCTTTATTTTTAGACTTTTTCTTGTGAAACCAACATTTTAAAATTTCTAGTCTAGTGCTGTTTCTTTTTTCTGGACAGTAGTATTGTGTTTCTTTTAGATTAAAAATTTATTTCTATTTACGGCATACTTTGAATTACAGTATTACTGAGTCACAATATTTGAGTTAAAATATTTATTATTTCTAAAAACTAACTCGCTAAAATGGAGAAACTCTTTCCTTTCCCATAGGCACCAAATAGTTTGCAAGTTTTAAAGGGAAAATTATATGGAAATTATGCTGCTGAATTATGAAACTATTTTTGTACTCTTAGATTGCTCCCTTCCTTTAATTTTGCATAAGATGCAAAAGGTGAATTTCTATGGAGATATTTCTTGGACTGCTAAAGTTTTCTCTTTAACTACAAACTAAGACAGTGAAAGTGTCAGCAAAGAACTTGTATTAAGAGAAAATAAAGTTGAGTATACTTGTTGGTACACTCCATAACTACTACAAAATAATGATTTTGAAGAAACTCTATCTGACCATTCAGATAACCAAATTATATTTCTCAAATACATTTGGTCCTTGGCCTTGGTTGCTGGTTCACAGTTACAACCAAATCTTAGAATTTTCTAAACAGCCAGAACTATAGATGTATATTTTGCAATGCTAATGAAGCAATTTTTGGAATTTCACTCAATTGTCAAAGGCTATGATCTGATCCCAGAGAACCAGTCGTGTGATGAGGGATTGGAACTTTTATTCTTACTCCAAAGGAAACAGGGTGTGGAAGTGAAATCATTAATGATCATTCAATGGTCTATGAGTTAATCATCTCTATGGAGTAAAGTCTATAAAACCCAAAAAAAGGGGTTTTAAAAAAAATTAGGACCATAAATATGTGAGCTTTGAAGACAGTGCTTGGAGAGCGAATGGACGCTCACTCCCTAGTGCCCTGCCCTCTGGGTATTCTCCATCTCACTGTTCCTCTATCCTATTCTTTATAATAAAGTGGCAATATAGTAAGTAAAGTGCTTCTCTGAGGTCAGTGAGTTGCTTGAGCAAATTAATCGAACCAAGTTGTAAGTAGTGATCAAAACAGAAACCTCTAATTTAGAGCCATCAGTCAGAAGTCCAGGTAACAACTGTTTGTCACGATGATTGACATGAAATATATGCAGAGTTAAGACGTTAAGACAATCGAAAGGCTTCTTGTAAGACTGAGTTATTATTCTGTGGAAATTAATCTCCAAGAAGATAGTGTCCAAATTGTATTAAATTTTCTGCTGCCTAGCTGTTAGCTAGAGATTGCTGGATGTTTGCAGTGTAGTGAACCAGCCACTTGCCCTCCACTTTGGAAACTGGACCTAGAACCCTAAAACACCACCCAAGTAGAAGATAATATGTATTAACTGCCTGAGGGTTTCAAAAACTCTGAAATTCTGATGAACACTGAGAATAAACTGCATTTCAAAAGACAGCTGGCCAAGGAAACATAAATTTTCCTTTGGGACAAACTAATCTTTGTTTAGCATTGATAAAACAGAATGGATTTTCCTCTGGGTGAGAGATATTTTTCCAGAAAACAAAGGATCCCAACAGAGAAATTCTGAGGGAGTAGAAGCCAGAGCCACATCAGGGAAGCGTGACAAGTGACAAGCCACAAGAAAGGCTCTTGAACAAGTGCTGCCATGGACCTCTACATAAATAAATAAATAAAATTTTTAAAAGTGCTTTTGTGAGACAAAGAATCAACACAAAGTCCTAGACTTCCCCTAAAGCCTTCTCCTGGGCTGAACCTTGATGGAATCAGAAACACTGGCTACTCCATTGGGGAAACTCAGAAACTCAGAGGAAAAGAAAAGCAAGAGAATGATGGGGAGGAAAATGGTTGGGCTTAAAGGAAATCATCTTCTAACCCTCTGGTTCTTAGGTTATATGAGTCATCAAAACAGAATAAGATGGGTCAGCTCAGAAGCATCAATAACCTTACTTATATAGAGCAAGACCTGTACAAATGAGTAACACAGGGCTTCCATTACCATCGTCAATAACTCAGCTAAAACAGAATAAGATAAACGCATTTATGAGGGGTTACCAAGAAAGGCATGGTAAATAAATGCAAGACTTTTGTTGTTGTTGTTGGAGGGGAGAAGTTGGTAAATTCTGCCTTCTGTAAATTTAGGGCAGATTTTCCCAAATGTATTTGATCTACTATACCTTTTTCAGAAAATAAATCACTCAGTGCCTAAGTGGAAATCTACCTACTTTAAGTAAGCAAACAAACAGCAGTGCCTTTCAACTGCACCTGAGGCTATTTGGGCTTCCCTCCCCCAACCAGGGGACCCATGCACTTGCTTTGTTTAACACAGGATTAGGAGACTATGTCTTTCCCAAAAGGTGGGGAGAAATCCTTGCAAAGAGAGTTTCTCCTTTCTAATGTAAATGTCTATTTCTAAAGGACACTTTCACCCAGTCTTCAGAGCCCTTCACCAGAAATAAAGTACAAAAGCAAACCAAAACAGAATAAAAACAGAAAACAAAGATATAGCTACCTATACAAGTCAGTCCTCCTCTTCTCAACTTTGATCAGCCTGATCTGAGTTAGGAGGATCACTTGATCACTTGATCACTTGACTTCCCATTAATCATCAATTTGCTCGAGCGGGTGCCAGTAACGTCTCCATTAGTCCCTGTCACGTGCTAGTGTAGCGCAAAGGCTTCTGTTTGCTCTAGGAACACGAAGAGCCTCAAACTGATTGTTCATGATCTTGATTAAAAAGTCTAACCATCTGGTAGGTGGGCAGCCACGTGGTCTATGACATCCCGTGGAATCCAGTCGGTAACAGCTCTAGTTCAGTGGTCATCTTTAAATCTCATTACGTGACCAGCCCATCTGATTTTTGACACCTTGGCAAATGAGACAGCAACCCTGATTCTTGA
>JAOXYA010000019.1:71071199-71081445 GCA_028565675.1 Sorex palustris
CTTTATTTGGTGCTCCCTTCTCTATCTGAGCTGCCCTTTCCCCTAGAATGCCCGGCTGGCCTCTAAGCCATGGAGTATTCCTCCTGGTACTGATCTCGGCTATTCTTGGGGCATACAGTTTTCTAATACTATATCCTCTATCATGTTGTTATCCCCTTTCTCTGTTCCCCACCCCCAAACAATGAGTTAAACTTTATTTTTAACTTTAGGGTTTTTTTCTTTTCTTTTCTTTTCTTTTTTCTTTTGGGGTCACACCCGATGATGCACAGGGGTTCCTCCTGGCTCATGCACTCAGAAATCACTCCTGGTGGTGCTCGGGGGACCCTAGGGGATGCTGGGAATCGAACCCGGGTTGACCACGTGCAAGGCCAACGCCCTCCCCGCTGGGCTATCACTCTAGCCCCGCAAAAAAAATATTTTTTTAGAAATTAAAAGATGCATTTGTTGAAGGTACAGAGCTCCAAGGGAATCCTTCCTGGACACTTCTTTTTTTTTATCATTTTTTTTTCTTTTTGGGTCACACCCGGTGATGCTCAGGGATTCCTCCTGGCTCATGCACTCAGTAATCATTCCTGGCGGTGCTCGGGGGACCCTAGGGGATGCCAGGGATTCAACTTGGGTCCGCCACATGCAAGGCAAACGCCCTCCTCGCTGGGCTATCGCTCCGGCCCAACTTGGGTTTCTTTGACATCAACTTCTTTTCTAACTGCACAAGCCACAACTTCCCACGTGGTGTTGGGAAAATATTGGATGACACACTTATCTTGTCTCAGTTCTGCCGAAAAAGAGTTTTCGGTTTTTCACTAGGGACTGGGCTGTCCCCCACGGGCTTATGTTATGTGGTCTTGATGGTGTCAATGGGCATGGAGTGATAGCACAGCGGGTAGGGTGTTTGCCTTGCTCGCGGCCAACCCGGGTTCAATTCCTCCGTCCCTCTCGGAGAGCCCGGCAAGCTCCCGAGAGGATCCCACCCACATGGCAGAGCCTGGCAAGCTCCCCGTGGTGGCGTCTTCGAGATGCCAAACACAGTCATGGTGAGTCTCACCATGGAGACGTTCCTGGTGCCGGCTCAGGCAAATCTATGAACAATGGGAGGATACTGCAGGGCTATAGTGGTCTTGATGGTGTTCCCTAGATCTTTCTTCTTTCCACCTGTCCTTGGAGAAGAAGAAGGAAATAGTACAGACAGATCCCAGGCTGGAACGAAGGAGGGGTCCTGCCTTGCAGGGTGAACCATTTTTTTTTTCAATCTCTGGCTATATTTTTTTTTTCCCTAAGGGATCAGTCGCACAACGGCCCTTTGCTGGCATGCTTTGGTTCCTTGACGCCTCTACGAGAAATGTTTTCAGGCATCTGATTAATTGTCTCTGCTCTGCATGGCGCCTCACCGCTGTCATCTAAATCAGGTCCAAATGCTACTGGACAGTGTCAGCAGATGAGGTGACGGGACCAGTGCCCGAGTTTAATGGAGGCCGTGCCAATGAGAAATTGAAAAAAAAATAAAGTAATTGAAAGGGATCTTTTGACAATTCCCCAACGGGGGAAAATGAGACGCAGGCACAGTTTCCGTTACTGGATGACTTTTTGGGGTGCCTGGTGCCCAGGTCTCTGCCTGTCCACGGAGAGAGAGAGAGAGAGAGAGAGTGAGAGAGAGAGAGAGAGAGAGAGAGAGAGAGAGAGAGAGAGAGAGAGACCACATCAGCGCCATGACAGGCTTGAAACAGGAGCTAAAAAAGAAGCTAGGACGACGTTTCGGTTTCAGAATTCCTGGAATACAGTGCAGATTCCCGGCATGGACTCATGGTTTCCCTGAAGTGAGATAGCCGTGGTGAGGTCCACTAGAGTTATCCATCAGATGCAAGTAGGAAGACTCCACCCTCATGTGATCTTTATATGTCACTGTCACCGTCCTCCTGTTGTTCATCGATTTGCTCGAGCGGGCCCAGTAACGTCTCCATCGTGAGACTGGTTGTGACTGTGTTTGGCATCTCGAAGATGCCACGGGGAACTTGCCAGGCTCTGCCGGGCGGGCAGGATCCTCTCGGGAGCTGGCCGGGCTCTCTGAGAGGGACGGAGGAATTGAACCCGGGTTGGCCGCGTGCAAGGCAAATGCCCTACCCTCTGTGCTATCACTCCAGATCCAAAAGCCCTTCACTTTTGAGACTCGGGGCCGCTCATTCCGAGAAGGCTGCCACTGTGTCGGTGAGTTGAACGAGGGCCCTAGCTCGAGCTAGCCAATAAAGACTGTTTGCTTATTGCATTACAACTTGTCTCCATGTGATTCCTCTGGGGAGATCTCATTCTTGTCTAACACACCATCACGGACAACATTACACCGTTTCCACTCTATGGAATGTGACGAAGTAGATAGATACTTGGAAAAACATCCCTTAACTCAGTAAAGTCTGAACAAACACAGGAGACTGCTGGCTACAGAGGCTGGAGAGATAGCACAGTGGGGAGGGCGTTTGCCTTGCACGCGGTCAACCCGGGTTCAATTCCCAGCATCCCATAGGGTCCCCCGAGCACTGCCAAGAGTCATTCCTGAGTGCAGAGCCAGGAGGAACCCCTGAGTATCGCCAGGTGTGACCCCCCCCCGAAAAAAACAAACACTCTCCCCACTGTGCTATCGGTCCAGCCCCACATGGGACAGTTTCCAGTTCAGCTATGCACCAGCCCCGAGGATCCTGGCATTTGTGTCCACCGGAATTTTATTGTCCTCAGGATGAAGGATCACATCAGGCCACGTGCGTTCACCAATCCCCACACCAGCCCTTGTTTGCTGAAAGCACCAAAAGATTTAAGGAAGAGATTTAAGGAAGAGAAATATTCACCGGTGATCTTGGTGATCTTGGTCACATCACTACTCTGTCTACCTTAACAAGACGTTATGGTAACAAGAAAAGTCATAACCTATCGTGGATGTCATGAAAGAGTTTTCCTCTTTTTTTTTTTTTGAATTTGGTTTTTCAGGTCCATACCCAACGCTGCTCAGGGTTGACTCTTGACTCTGTGCTCAGAAACCGTTCCTGGCGGAATCTGTGCGGTGCTGGGTTTGTGAGGGCGAAACTGATACCATGACCAGCTGCAGCCAACATGAAGTCTCAACGAGGCCTCAGTTTCTCTTTTCCCAGATCAGGACTTGAAGTTTCTGGTCAACTCCCATTTAAGTGATTTTCGAGATAAGGAATTGGGCAGTTGGGTCTGTCCGGTTGTGAGGGGTCACTGTCCCCTCCTTAGAAGCTGTTCCTAATCATTGTCTAATTGCTGATAACCGTTGTCATAGGGCCGATGCTAAAAATAGACTAGGGTATAAATTGCCTCTTATCTCTGAACCCTATAGGAACGGCTGGTGATCTGGAGTCGCGGGCCTTGTCAAGACTCCACTGCATTGGATGAGACTCAAGCCCTAGCTCAGGCTAGCGCTGGCCCTCATTTCAGATGTCTCTGAGCCGGGTGAGTTCAAATTTTTCCAAACTGTGCCCTCCACACCTCCCAGCCCGTTGCTAGGGCAGTTGCCAAGGGTAAGGGCCTTGGAGAAGGTGATGTCATCTCTGATATTCTTTATTATTATTATTTTTTAATTTTTCTTAGTGAAGCACCATGAGGTACAGTTGTAGACTTACAAATTTTGGTGCTTGGGTTTCAGTTATACAATGATCAAACACCCATCCCTCCACCAGTGCCTGTTTCCCACCACCACGGGTCCCAGTATCCCTTCTACCCCCCATCCCCCCAACCCACCCTGCCTCTGTGGCAGGGCACCAAATAAAGGATATTGGGAGGATCCTCCCAGGATGGGAGAAGCATGCTGAAAGTAGACTGTAGACCAAACATGATGGCAACCTAGTGCCTCTTTTGCGAACCACAACACCCAAAAGGAGAGACAGAACCAAAGGGAATCTCTGATATTCTTGGTTCCAGCCTTCTGGCACTCAGTCTACATTTCTGCATCTTCATCACATTCCTGGGTTCCTCTGGAAGGTTTTTTTTTATTGTCTCAAAGGTCTTCTTTGCTTCTGGGCTGGCTCTGATTTTAGGCATTCCTCACGCCACACACACCACCATACATTACCAGAGCGTCACCTAACTTCCTGCCTGCAACCAATGGCAGATGGTTCTCCCAGTCTCTCAGCAACGAAGTAAACTGGTATTTGGGGGCGTGAGCTGCGTACTTGAGTCGTTATAGGAAGACTTGATAGGAGAAGGAAGACTCAGAAGGAGCTTCTGTGCCGTTTTTAATTATAGGATTGTGTTTGTGGAATATAAAATAACATACTACGAGACTGACACCCAAGGACCGTAGACACAAGGGACAGGAAGATTGCCCCATAGTTGGAAGGCTGCCTCATGAGCTGGGGGAGAAGGCAGCTGGGAGGGAGAAGGGGTCACGGAGTCAGTGAGGGTTGGAGGGATTGCTTGGGATGGGAGATGTGTGCTGAGATTAGACAAAGGACCCAACGTGGTGGCCTCTCAGTATCTGTATTGCAAACCATAATGCCCCAAAGGAGAGAGAGTATGAAGAAATTGTCTGCCATGGAGGCAGGAGGAGGGTGGGATTGGGGGGATACTGGGCACATTGGTGGTGGAGAATGTGCACTGGTGGAGGGATAGTTATTTGCTCTTTGCATGACTGAAACTCAAATATGAACGCTTTGTAACTGTAGCTCAGGGTGATTCAAGAAAAGAAAGAAATTATAGGATTGCATATTCCCCATGGATATGCATTTAGGGGTATCTGTGTGCAAATGTGTGGTCTGTATGTGTGTACCATCATGAATAAATCATCTAGAATATCTACATATATGTCACTGTCACTGTCCTCCCATTGTTCATCAATTTACTCGAGCGGTCCCAATAATGTCTCCATTGTGACCATTGTTACTGTGTTTGGCATATCGAATACATCACGGTAGCTTGTCAGGTTTTGGCCGGGCGGGTGAGATACTCTCGGTAGCTTGCCGGGCTCTCCGAGAGGGGTGGAGGAATCGAACTGGGGTTGGCCATGTTGGCCGGCTGCAAGGCAAACACCCTATCTATATAAAATGCAAGTAACTAAGGAGGCACATGAATGCGGTTTTTTTCCTCCATATGCAAGTCTGTACATTTCTTTTCTATAAACCAATTTATGCGTGAATCTATGCACCAATATATTTCTATAAACGTATGCCTTCAGAGAGGCAAAACGAGGACACAAGATATGAACATATATTCATACATGGGTGTGTAAATACACAACACGGGCACGTATATGTAAACAAGATAGGAACCTATTTTAGTCAATGGCTACTTTTTCATGACTGTTTTCTACTTGTCAGCATTTTCAAGTTTTTATTGTTGGCCAAAAAAAACCCCAAAATGCACATTTGAGACTAGAGCGATAGCACAGCGGGTAGGGCTTTTGCCTTGCATGCGGCCGACCTGAGTTTGATTCCCAGCATCCCCCCAAGCACCACCAGGAGTGATTCCTGAGTGCAGAGCCAGGAATAACCCCTGTGCAATGCCGGGTATGACCCAAAAAGCAAAAAGAAAGAAAGAAAGAAAGAAAGAAAGAAAGAAAGAAAGAGAGAGAGAGGTAAAGAAGGAAAGGAAAGGAAGGAAGGAAGGAAGGAAGGAAGGAAGGAAGGAAGGAAGGAAGGAAGGAAGGAAGAGGAGCTGGAGTGTTATCCCAGCGAAGGGGGCATTTGCCTTGCACGTGGCCGACCTGGGTTTGATTCCCAGCATCCCATAGGGTCCCCCGAGCACTGCCAGGAGCCATTCCTGAGTGTGGAGCCAGGAGGAACCCCAGAGCATCACTGGGTAGGACTCAAAGGAAAGAAAGAAAGAAAGAAAGAAAGAAAGAAAGAAAGAAAGAAAGAAAGAAAGAGAAAGAAAAGAGCCTTGGGATCCCCTTAAGACAACCCAACCCTACAGGGAGGGCTCTGAATGGGAGCAGAGGTTTCCTCTACTGGCTGCAGTAAATAAAGCATTCCCCTCTCCTACATCCATTATGCTGAAACCCTTTGCTGGTCACTTAACACAGAAAGATGAATAAAAACAGTGTTGCTCTTCCTGGAAGAATCTAAAATGAGGGGGAAAGTGTGTGTGTGTGTGTGTGTGTGTGTGTGTGTGTGTGTGTGTGTGTACACGCAGGGGAGGGGGCGCGGTGTGTACTAAACAAACTCTTGTCAAGTGTGAGCAAAATTGGGGAGTTGAGCAAAGCTGTGGAAGCAACACAAAAACGTGTTGGGGACCCCTGAGTAGAAAACCAGGAGCCCCAATTGTGAACTACTCCTGGGCTGGGAGGGAAGGAAGAGCAGAAGAGAATGAAGTGAAGCCCATCCCCCCAGCTCCCATCAGCTTTCTTTAATGCCCTGGGAATAAACTGAGGTTGATTCCTTAAATCTTAATTACGAGGCAATTAAATTAGTTAGTGGGGGCTCACAAGATTATTCAGAGTCGATATTGCCTCATTTCCTTTATACTCTTAATATAGTGCCCCCAAGTGTAGCTTGACTGATTGCAACAGGCTATCTCACCCATGATCCCCAACTCTTTGATCAATTTAAATAAAACTGAAACCTGACCTGTTGACTAATGCTTAAACACAGGGTTTTGGTGAAAAGAAAATGAATTTTACCTTCTGATTTGAAGTTTGCTTCAGAAAAAATACTTTTGAGATTAGCCTGCATCACTACATACTGATATAGCGTTTTCAGCATCTGTTTACTGAATAATTAAATATTTAAAAAAATATTTTTGACTTGCTGTAGGTGATTGCTGCATTTCCTGTTGTATTAGTAACTAGCATTTTAAAATATGTTTGTAGAGGTGGTAAATAACAATCCTTGTTTCTAGGAATTAGTGGCAACTTCTAATGCATAAATCTCCGAGTTGGTTTAAACATTTAGAGAGAACTTTTATTTTTGTACTTCAGACCCATGTTTTTTCTTTCCTTTTTTTTTTCTTTTTTCCTTATTCATGAAGTTGAGTCAGCAGCAGAAGCATATTCAAATTAGGCTTGTCATACAAAAAAAAATCTGACTTTGTCAGGGTGGGTGGAGGGGGAAAAAGCAACTTTTTGTCAGTCTTTTGTATTTCAGCAGCTGGATTCATTGCTACCATGGTAACGGACCACATGATGAGGTGTATTAGATTGCTGTGTGTTGAGCACAAGGGGAAGAATGAACACAGCGTTTTATTGAAGTTAAAGGTTACTTTGGAGTTTCTTCTGTGGAAATGTGTGAGGTCAAGTACTATAGCTTTCAGCATATGTAGTGCCGCGGAGGAAGAATTAGGGGCATGTTGGTGCATTTAACTACAAAACCAGGTAAGGTGCAATTGAATCTATGAAACGTAACTCCTTTTACTTCTGTTGCAGTGGCATAACTTGCTAGATGGAATTTCACTGTCGCCCCTACCCCCTCCCCCACATAGGCACAGGGCAAATTTCTCCTGTCCTGCCCCCCAACTTTTCCTGATTTCATCTGTTTCTTATGTTAAAGTTTAAGATGTTGAGAAATTTTATGGCTCTGTGGTTGTGCGTGCGCGTGTGTGTCTGTGTGGTGTGTGTGTGTGTGTGTGTGTGTGCACGTGCGCAAGTAAATCAAAGAAACTGGGAAAGGAAGTAATAATACAACGATTAGTGTTTTCAGCTCATTGAGGAACTGAGCAAAGTGTTTCCTTGTTTTGTTCTTTGACACAGTCCACTTTTCTTAGAGGACACCTTTATAATGGCATTGGTTCAGAGCGTGGCTCTTATATGCTAAATTTAGCAGAGGTACAAAGTTTTCCAGAATGAATTTAGAGTATTTATTGTAATTGGGCTGTTCTTCCCTTCTCTTTTATCATATCGCTGGCAGCCTTATCCAACAGAAATAATTCCGTTTTTTATCTATAAAATTTGCAACATAGTTTCTTTCCACTGGTACTCTGTTGCTTTAGGTGTTGTGGTTATAGGTGTGTTTGTGGCTTTTAAAATAGACACAAATGCAAAGCCGTCTAAGCAGAACTCTCGCAGAGAGGAGTTGAATGTAAACAATTCTGTGGGGCTTGGCGGAGCAGCCTCAACTCCCAGCGCGCAGACGCTCCTGCGGCTTGGGCTTGTTTACACATCACCAGGCAGCTTGCTCGGGAGCAGTGAGTGGCCTTCAGAGGCACCGAGCAAGTTCAAGAAGATATTTGTTTTTACTGATAGAACTTATTTTGCTTTCTTGCTCATGGTTTCTAAGATGTTTGATATCAAACTGTCAAACAAGACGACAGGATTTACTTGATTTTTATTTGTTTATTTATTTAGGTTTTCAGCCAAGAGCTTATCACTGGTACTTCTGTCCTCTTAAGTCAAAGTTGTGGCAGCAGCTTTAAGGTCAAAAACCCCAAGTAAATAGATCAGAGCCCCACAAGATCATTCTCTGCAGATCCAAGGTGCTTTATATTGAAAAAGTCTTTGAAAAATACTATTCCAGTCAATTAAACGCAATTATTTACATTACTTAGCACTGGCCAAAATAACAGCCTAGCAGTTTTCCCTGGGTTGGTGATATACCATTCTTTTTTCAAATAGGAAACTCAGACTTTTTGAATTCATGTATGATTTGTAATTTTTACACCATTTTCTAAGCCGTTCTAATTTTTGAATCTTATGTCACCTCCCAAATTTCAGCAAGGTATTGTACACACTATAGCTATTCTGTGTCTATGATTATAGACAACTTTGTGCCATTATTCGCATCAAAAATGTAGTAATAACACCTAGCATTTGTAAAATGTCCCTGCTTCTACAAAATTCACTGTTTTTCCCCTGTTGTTTTTAAAGTATAGTGAACACTGAACGGTTTTTCTAAAACACATTTTCACAAACTTATGTTGTTATAAAAATAAGTTTACACATCACTAGATTCAGAAAAACAGTGCCTGGTAAAATAGTTTAAATTGTGAAATGGTGCTGACAGTATCCTACATGGAATGTGATCTCTCTTTTTTTTTTTTTCGACAAAAAATGAAATAGGAAACAAGAGAAAGATGAAGCCCATAAAAGGGCCAGAGGTAGGACTGGGGGTGAAGGTTGGCTTGCAGCAGTCAATCCTTATTCTGTCCCAGGCACCATATATAATTCCCTGAGCACCATCAGGAGTGACCCTGAGCTTCTTGGCTATTGAGAATACTGCTTCAATGAAATTGAAGAGCAAATATCTCTTCCAAGCACTAATTTAATTTCTTTAGTTTCATACTCAGAAGAGAGATTACTGAGTCACATGATAATTTTATTTTAGAATTTTTTAGATAATTTTATTTTAGAATTCCTAGTGCCATCATGACTGTATGGAAGTTCTATTATGGTTGTTTGGATAATTACCTTTTATAAGTGGAAAATGACTTTTGCTATATTTACTTTAAGGTAGTAATTCTGCCACAATGTTTTCATTGGATCACATTTTTATCAGCCCTGGTTTAAATTATGCTTTATTGTTAATTTTGGATGATTGGTGGGTTTCTTAGCATGTTAGCTTTACTTTCTAAAGCTCCCTAGCCTGTCAGGCAAATAGCTAATTAGCTGCAAACATTTACCTCTATTAAGAAGAAAGATGTTTAACAGAGTCATGATGAAGAAAAATCATGACTGTTACAGCCTCTTCAATAAAGTTAATGATAACATTTGAACCCCAAGATAATATATCTAAAACAGATGAAGTCAAGCCAATGAATGATGATTCAACATCAAGTAGATATTTAATTTTTAGCAGTTGCTATTTCTTAAGCCTATGATTCATTAAAGTAGATTTTATTATTGACAGAATGTGTAATTTTTGCATGAAATATATTGGGCTCTTTTTTTAAAAGTTCTTAGATATTTCTAATAAAATACACACTGGAACCATAACCATGATGATGCTGATAATAGCAATAGTCATTAATTCAGAGAATAAGATACTTAGAAAACTCTTGGCTCTCTATATAGTAAAAACTGATTTTCTTAAAAGAATGTGGAAATTTCTAATGGATGAATGATTTTCAGGTGCTTACACTCAAATTTAATTAAGGCCATTAATAGTACTAAAATTGATGTGCTTGTGTTCTTATCTAAGTTCATAATTTAGTATGCTGGCTTTGTTCAATAAGAAGTAGAGGTTTTCAGTCATACTATTTGAATTTATCAAGAATTGTATATTGAATGGATAAGTATCAAATAGGAAAATTATAAACTCATTTCCAGGAATAACCAGTTTGGTATTTTTAATATGAAAACAGGACAAAGGAGTGGTTC
>JAOXYA010000019.1:71154262-71164416 GCA_028565675.1 Sorex palustris
TTTCAAATTAAATACTATTTTAAACCCCCTTTAAACATATACAAACCCCCATTCTGTGGCATAGTCTGAGGATAAATGAATTATTTATTCACAATTATGATATGCAATATTGATGTTTTGTGACTCGTCAAAGAAATGTGGAAGGAACAAATGATTACTCCTGGTGCTTGTAATAAATTTTCTTTGAAAATATATGAATTCTTTGTGTCTCTTATACTTTGTTTTATTATAAACATCTTTGTATCTCTTCATGGAAGCAATTAACTGCACCATTTACTCTGGCCCCTTATTGTTTATACTTATTCCCTCCAATTTTACATTTCTAGTTACTACAATTGATGTTTCTAAGGAAACCTTATTGTTCCCTACTTTTTTGGCATAAAAAATGAAAATAACTATATTCATCAATCTCTGAAATAAGATATGAGGGGTGGGGGGTGGGAGTGGTAGATAGTACAGAGATTAGACTCTAGCCTGGTACACAGTTGACCTCGGTTTTATCCTCATCACCATGTTGGTACCCAAACACTACCAGGAGTAATCCTAGAGTCCAGATCTAAGAAGAATCCCTGAGTCCTGCTGAGGATGGTCCAAAAAGCAAAACAAGATAAAAAATAGAAGGCTCTGTGGACTTCGAAAACTTATTATGAAATAACTATTTCAATTCAAACATCAGTGCATTTGTCATTACTATTTAGTCAATTTCAGAGGTAAAATAGTGGCTCATTTAAATAATCTAAAGATCATACTGATAGGAAAACTGAAACCAAATTTTGAGTCCTGTCTTAAGAAGACTAACTTAAGAAGTGGTAATTTTATTTCTTTTACTTTCTTTCATACATGAAACATTTATACTTCTAAATATTGCCATGCAACCAGTTATAAATATGCCATCTGTCTTATCCTAAGGAGCTCTTATGGTTCATTTTACGTGTCTACTTGACTGGGACGCAAAATACCCAGGTATTTGATTAAATGTTATTCTCAGTCTTTTTCTGGTGGAAACTAAAGCTTCAGTCAGTAGACCCAATAAAACAGATTTCTGTGCCCATGTGGAACTCACGGATGCTCCTCCTAGACAGGAGTATAAAAGGAAGCTCCCAGAGCCATGCCACCAAACTCCGTGCCAGGATGTGGGGTGGGTGCGAGCCCTCCCCACCCCAAGGGACCCAGCATCGGCAGCCGACCTTCACTGCCCAACCACTGCCACGCTCCAGGCTGCTTTCAGATGCTTAAGCTGAGCCTCATGCAAGAATGAAGTCCCACAGAACCCAGATAATGCGACTAGGTTCTGGACTGGGTTCTGAACCCAGATAATGCGACTGGGTTGTGACTCTGGACTCAACAACGGGACACGGAACAGAGATCCTCTGCCTGCTTCCCCCAGATTCCAGTGACTCAGGGATCACGCCCATAAAACACAAACTGCCGGAAGCAGATAATCTCTTCATCGGTCACCCTCCAGAACTCATAGATTCTCCTCCCAGACAGGAGTATAAAAGGAGGCTCCCAGAACCATGCCACCGAATTCCGTGCCAGGGTGTGGGGCAGAAGAGAACACTCCCCACCCCAAGGAACCTAGTCCCAGCAGCCGACCTCCACTGCCCAACCACCTCCACACTCCAGGTTGCTTTCCAGACCATTATAAGACACTTTCTACCCATTTGTGCCTCTTGGAGACCCCGGCAAGCTACCGAGAGTATCTCACCAGCACAGCAGAGACTGGCAAGCTCCTCATGGCATATTCGATATACCAAGTACAATAACGACAATAGGTCTCATTATCCTGACCCTGAAAGAGCCTCCAATCTTGGGAAAAGGCGAGTAAGAAGAGGCTGCTAAAATCTCAGGGCTTGGATGAATAGAGACATTACTGGCACCCGCTTGAGTAATTCAAGGGCCAATGGGATGACAGTGTTAAGTGATGTGGATAGATTTACCATCACAGTCACAATCCTCCCGTTATTCATCGATTTGCTTGAGAGGACCCAGTAACATCTCCATTGTGAGACTTGTTGTTCCTGTGTTTGGCATATCGAATACGTCACGGGGAGCTTGCCAGGCTTTGCCATGCAGGCAAGATACTCTCGGTAGCTTGCAGGGCTCTCCGAGAGGGGTGGAGGAATTGAACTCAGGTCGGCCATGTTGGCTGCATGCAAGGCAAATGCCCTACCAGCTGTGCTATCACTCCAGCCCCAGATTTACCATATGCATTGAATAAACTAATTAGTTCCTAATGAACAATCCTGAATGATCAGTTTGAGGCTCTTCGTGTTCCTAGAACGAACAGACGCCATTGGGCTACACTAGCTAAAGGGACAAATGGAGACGTTACTGGTGCCCGCTCCAGCAAATCGATAATTAACGGGAAGACAAGCCATCAAGTGATCAAGTTCCTAATGAAACAAGCCTGAGCAATTAATAATTTGTTATTCTCACCTTATGAAAAGATCTTTGAGCTGGGTTTGTTGTTTTTATTTCCCCTGACTTTGGACTTGTACTTAAACAGTTGATCTTCCTAGTTCTCAGGATTTTAAACTTCTAATATTGAGACATATTTTTAACCTTCGTAGTTAATTGAACCAGTAGCTTATCTAAAAAAAAGAAATCACACAGGGCCAAAAGATAGTACAGGGTTGGAGGCCCTCGTGAAGACTGTCTGGAGCCAGGTTCAATTATCAGCACCACATACGATCTCCTGGGCAACTGAAGGAGCAATCCTAAGCACAGAGCCAGGAGCAGCCCCTCTCTATTTCCAGTTATGGCCCCCAAATACAAATAAAAGCAAAATAAATTATGCACATATTCTATATTTATATTCCCTTAGACAGTTCTGTGCTTCCAAGTGTAATATAGGATATGGACTATCTTAGCAAAATGTTAGATGATCGGCATATGTATCATAAGTATTGATTTGTCAATTACTCCTATTAATTGTTATTAAAATAATGAGAATTATGCTTTATCTAGGGCTGGAGTGATAGCACAGCGTTAGGGCATTTGCCTTGCACACAGCCAACATGGCCGACCCAAGTTCGATTCCTCTGCCCCTCTTGGAGAGCCCGGCAAGCTACCAAGAGTATCTCGCCTGCAAGGCAGAGCCTGGCAAGCTACCTGTGATATATTCGATATGCCAAACACAGTAACAACAAAGTCTCATGATGGAGACGTTACTGGGCCCGCTCGAGAAAATCGATGAACAACGGGAGAACAGTGACAATTAAAATGCTGCATTCCCTGTAATGTACAAGTGAAAATGAGACAAAGCAACCCAGTAACAGTGTCAGCTTCTAAGAGAATTCATTACCCAATCCATACTAGTAAAATGTGAGCAAGTAGGCCAAGTGCTACTGAAGTAACTACACTGTGTTCCTACATGCAACCAGAGACTCATACACACCATCCAGCAACATCCAACATGACTGGAAAAGCCTCTTCCTCCACAAGTCCTTCTGTCCCCTTTGTTGCCAGCTGCAGAAACAAGGCTTGATGTTTTATGACTCAGATATGACTCTATAAGTTTACGTCTAAGACTCTCCCTTTCTATCATTCATAGCAGAGATATATGCATATTGGGTGAATTCAGTAGTTCTACTTTTTATCATACATTGTCACCTAAGGATATCTGAAAGCTTTGATGTTGCAAAGTAATCAGTGAACCTTGTCCACAATATACAGGGGTACTTATCAAAAGTACACGTATAGACCTACGGTTATAATCTGGACTGTCTTTTAGCCAAACTACTAGCAGAGCTCTTTTCTTCACCCTTCCTTTTCTTCCTTCACCATTTCAGTGACCAAATACAGGACTGTCTTCTAGGCAAGTCTTATTAATCCACCTCTTGGAGCAAGATGTGGTCCTCTACTTGATCAAATGCCTTGTGGTTTTCTAATCTCTCCCATTAAAACTAAAATGTCAATTCTAATGGTGTTGCTCTTATTCTTTTGTGAAACTACTGCTTCATAGATGGGTTGATATTTTTATGTGATGATGCACTATTATCCCTGCCCACCTGACTTAGAACAGTTGTATCACTGGAAAATGGAATTGCTTCCTGTTTTTATCTTTTTTAACCTATAGTTTTTACTTAATAGGTGACTTGTTCCTTTTTTCATACTATGCATTTTAGTCAAGATGTTGCTTTTATAAGTTCCTGGTGGGATTGGATGTTCCATGTAAATATATCAACTTTTCAGCACCTGTGATAACTCAATAGCTCATCACTGAGTTCTTCTTGCGACTCCATATGCCACTTCGCACTATTAGTTATATCCTGAGCTGAGAATGGATATAATAAAACAGATTGTGAAATAAGATGAAGTGTAGACATTAACAAAATTCTCTTTTCTTGTTGTCAACAATAGCACAGTGGTAGGGCATTTATCTTGCATGCGGCCGGCCTGGGCAACCAGGGTTCGATTCTTCCGCACTTCTCGGAGAGTCCAACAAGCTACCAAGACTATCTCACCCGCACAGCAAAGCCTGGCAAGCTACCCGTGACGTATTCAATATGCCAAACAGTAACAACAAGTCTCACAATGGAGACGTTACTGGGCCTGCTTGAGCAAATCTTTGAACAATGAGAGGACAGTGGTACAGTGCTACAGTGCTTGTTGTCAACATAATACCAGTTTTAAAACTTGTTTTGTCCCAAGACTAATCATTTTGAATAGTTGTTTTGTGTAAAATTGGATAAGGAACCTTTGGGGTTGTAAATTCTAAAATTATATGGCAGAGTGATGTCTTTAGCTATAGGATTGTGAGGTCCTTAGTGTTCACAGGGTGAAGGTGGCTGGTCTTTGAAGCATCCTCAATAGTATGTGTCCTAGGAAAAATTTCAAGAAGAACTTCTTGAACAATATAAATATTACTTACCTTTTGAGGGGGAGGCTCTTGGGAACCACCAGAGCTACCTGGTGATGCTGACAGTAGGCAAGGAGTTAGGGGTGGTGAAAGCAGTGCCAGGAATCTAACTTGAGACCTCAAGCAAGCAAGGCATGTACCATTTACGCTAACTCCCCAATCCCTTCACTTTTAAATGAGAACATAGTTCACTTTATTATGTTGCCATTTATAGGCTAGGCTCTAATTTTAAAACAAAGGAACAAAGTGTAAAAGACTTCACATAAAAATAAAAACTTAGGCACAAATTGATAATAAGTGATAGATTCTCTCTTATTCTTTTTTAAGTTTTTGTGGTAAAGCAAGAAAGTTTTTATGGAGACTTATTTAGAAAGATGAGAGGGGAAAGAAAGGAAAAGTACATGTCCAAGAGGGAACTCTGATTTTTCCAGAGTGGAAAGAGAGAAACAAACAAAATATGTTCAAGGGAGAAAACGGGCTTGACAAGCCCATAGTAAGTGATAAATTTTATTCTTTGATAAATTTGGTTGTACAATTTCAAAAAAAAAACATTCCACTAGTCTAAATGAAAAAGGTGCACGATGCTTTGGAAAGAGCACGAATTTTTCATTCCAAGAACTCATATTGAAATTTCACTTTGCTTTTAATTGGATGTATTCTGCCCCACTAAGGTGTGCAAACATATCTTGCCCCTAGGTTCCTACAAACCCTTCTCATCTCCTTTATTCCACTGCTATTCCCTCCCAAGCCATTTTGTGTTCTGAAGGAGGAACAGTCCTTCTAGAACCAGGTTTGAACCTGTCACTCTGATTTAAACTCTTCATTGTCTTCCTTTGTATGTAAGAGAAAGATCTGAATCTTTGAAGTGGCAGATAAAAATTTAAATTGTCTCCCTCCTACTCACCTCTCTTCCCTTTGCAGTCAGTTTCCTTCATCTAGAATTACTTTCCGAAGTCCCAGAGTTTTTGTCAGGAGGACTCCCAGTGGCCCATTAAGTCCCAGCTCAGCTATGATATTCACAATGACTATGTCCATTATCCCAGCACTTACTGACAGGAAGCAGCAGAAGGCAGGTCCTGGTGGGTTGTTCCAGCACTCTACTCCCATTGTTGAACAAATTGTCTGACTAAGAGAGTCGTCAATTATGTTATGAAATAAAGAATAAATGCATGAATATCAGTTCACCTGATAAAATGTTAATTGCTATCACTTCTACTTTCTTTTTTCCTTTTTATTCTTTTTTTTGTATTTTAAAATATTTTTTTATTTAGACACTATGATTTATATTTGTGATGTGCTAGATTTTCAGGCACACAATGTAGCAACATCAGCCCCACCACCATTAACTTTCCTTCACCAATGTCCCTGGATTACCTTTCCCTACACACACACCCTCCTTCTTGACAGACACATTTTCACCACTAATTATTATAGTTTTGGTCTCTTGCTTCAATATTGATGGCTCTGTGGTTTAAATATAAACATAAAAGTTGTCCACAATATTTGACTACATTTAATATTCTAACACCAATCCCACCACCATTACACCTTCCCACCATCATATTTACCTCTGGAAACATGAGCTGGACATCTTAAAGTGGTCTGTCAGTTGGCAATGTTTGATTTTAAGTTCTAGCTACTTCACATTTTTTTAAGTAGTTAAACTCATGGGGAGCATTAGTCTTAGTTTATATCAACTATTGGAAATGTACTTTGTAGATTTTAATTATTATAGAACAATATTTTTCTAAGGGCTGGAGTGATAGCACAATGGGTGGGGCATTTGCCTTGCACGCAGCTGACCCGGGTTCGATTCTTCCGCCCCTCTCTGAGAGCCTGGCAAGCTACCAAGAGCATCCCGCCCGCACAACAGAGCCTGGCAAGCTCCCCATGGCGTATTCGAAGTGCCAAAAAACATTAACAACAAGTCTCACAATAGAGACGTTATACCGGTGCCCGCTCAAGCAATCAAGGATCAATGGGAATACAGTGACCTCTACACCATCAATGGTGCCCATGATCCTGGATTCTGGCCCCTATTAGATTGTATCTGTTTCTTCTTACTTACTTCCTCCATTTCTATTCTTACTTGCTTTTTATTACTTGGATCTAGGATCAAGGGTTGGCATCACTTTGGTATCTTTTGTTCTTTTGCCATGTTACTCTGTATACCAACAGATAGTGACATCATTTGGTGTTTGACCTTTTCCTTCTGAATTACTTCACTTTACATGATATCCTCCAGCCCATCCAAGTTGCTGCAACTTGAATGACTTCATCATTCCTTGGGACTGCATAATATTCCATTGTGTCTATAGACCATGCCTTCATTATCCACTCATCTGTCATTAGACACCTAGATTAATTCTGTATACTATCCATTGTACTAATGTAGTGAAATATATATATATATATATATATATATATCCTGTGCATATATCCTTTCAAAATGAATGTTTTTGTGTTTTGTGGGTAGATACTGAGAAGCCAGATTCTGGGCAGTATGGAGGCCCTGTTCCTACTCACATCTATTTTCTTCTTCTTTTCAGAAATCACCTGCTAAGAAGTTAACGAATGCATTAAGCAAGTCTCTAAGTTGTGCTTCCAGCCGTGAACCTTTGCACCCCATGTTCCCTGACCAGCCTGAGAAACCACTCAACCTGGCCCACATTGTGTGAGTTACTCTGCCTTCCAAATGAGAGCTATTTTATTTTTTTTCAGAGATACATTTCCAGATCTTTACAAAGGCAATTTCATATCATTTGACAAGGACAACATTTTAATTCAAAAGACTGAAAGCCATGTCATAATTTTTTCCCTCTAGTGGTAGGTATATAATACTTTTGCCAGGATTCATTGGAGGGTGTGGTACAAGTTATATAAATCAACTGGGTGGAAAACATAAGAAAGCATACTTATAAAATGGAGATGTTAGTGGAGTATTACCCTGCTGATGGGTAAAGCACATTGTACTTCTTTGTCCTATGTGCTTTGAGTCCCAAATATAAAAACATTTTCATTTGTCTAGAGTCAATAATCTGAAAGACACCAGAAAGTCTAGGAGTTGCTGCTGTTTGATCTCAACCTCTATAACTTAAAAAAGAATCATGGTTTGTAGAAGGGGAAGGTTGAAGAGAGGGGTTGGTGGGAAAATTCAACACATCCTCCAAAAACGAACATTAAACACTGTGGGCTTGGAGGTATAATTCAGTGGGAGAGTACAATGCCTTGAATGTGTGAGGCCCCATGGTACATGGCCCTGGGAGGATCCAAGCAGCACCACATCCTCTGGCCCTAGCACTTAACCATGAGTTGCTGTGAGTGGTCCCAGTGAACGTAGCTTAAGAGGATCCCTTTCTCCTTGCCCCCAAAAAGTGTGCTTTGTATAAAAATTCCTTTTATACATAAAGCATATATGTATGTATATATATATAAAGCATATAAAGCATCAGTTTCCTCCAGGGTTGCTTTTAGAATTCTCTACCATATATACTTAAGAATCCCGCGGTTGGTACTAAACTAAGCCCTATTGGTGCTGAACTACACCCCCAAGGGAATAATGTAGGCAACTAGAAAGATAGTGTTGCATGCTACCCACCAAGGTTCGATTCTTGGTATCATACCTTGTCTCCCAAGCTCCATCAGGAGTGATCCCTGAGCACAGAACCAGAAGTAATCCCAATTACACTTGGATGTGGCCCCCCAAACCAAAATCCAAAACCAAAAAAATAACTAATGTAAACCGATTCTGTAGAATGTGTTTATCTTATTTTTGGAACTCCCCCCCTTCAAATATTAACCTTAAAATAAACCAAGGAAAAATAAATCTGAGGAGTGTCCCAAAGGACCAACGGCTTGCAGAAGTGACCTCATATGACTGTTTTAAGTTCCCAACTTCCCTACCCAGAGCCAAAGAACACTGAGTCACTAATAAGTGAACGAAACTACTTGAGAGAATTCTATGCTGCTTTTTTAAGCTGCTCTCTAAGGCAGTAAGAACCTAACCAATACAACCATATTCAATTCAAGCTGTGGGGTATCTGGTAGAGAGGGGCTGTGAATGGGCTGGCCCTGAGAGCTTTGCAGTGAAATGGAAGGAAACCACTGCCCCAACTCTGAGACAGAACTAGGAGATGAGGCCATGTCAGTGACTGTCACACTGCAGAGGTCCCCAGCACAGGACTTTGTACTCAATGTTCAGATCTTTGCCTGTGGGTGTGTGGGTGGGAAGGGAGGCGGGAGGGAGGGGCTAGCAAGTTATTTCTTTTTTTTCCATATGAACTTTTATTTTATTTTTTTTTAATTAGTGAAACACCACGAGGTACTGTTATAGACTTACAAATTTTTGTGCTTGGGTATCAGTTATACAATGATCAAGTACCCATCCCTCCACCAGCGCCCATCCTCCACCACCACCACAGGTCCCAGCATCCTTCCCACCCCCAATTCCCCCCATCAATCCTGCCTCTGTGGCAGGGCATTACCTTTTGCTCTCTCTCTCTTTTTGGGTTCTGTTGTTTGTAAGAGAGGCATTGAGTGGCAATCATGTTTGGTCTATAGTCTACTTTCAGCATGCTTCTCCCTTCTAATGAGTAAAAAATAATAATTTAGCCTATTGAAGCAATAGGATACAGCATGTTGTTTCTCACTGGACTAAGAAGCAGTATCTGCCCAGTTCGGGTTCCACAAAGAGTTTCAGAATCCCTTTAAAATTTAAGATACCATGTACCTGAGAAAAGTTTTATATATTTTATTATATTTTTAAAATTAGTTCAAAGTCAAAATATTTCAGAATCAAAATACTGATCTGCACTCTCATAATATATTTTTTCAGGGTTAAGGTCTTTATTCTCCCCCAGGCCCTCCCAGGCAGTACTCAGATCCCTGAGACCACACTTAGAGATATTCAGCATGGTTGCACAAGTAAGCTGGTGCAGTGCTCTGGCCCGGAAAAATGCAACACTTCTCAGGCCTTGCAGTTCTGAGGCCCATCAGAGTTTTGATAAAGGATTGTCTGAAGGGTCACAACGTGCCAGGGGCACCCACAAGTACTTTAGTCCTTTGAGCTATTTCCCTGGCCCCAAGGTCTTAATTTTAGAATGCAGGTTGTACAAAGTGTTTCTCACTATTGAAATGAAAAGTAAGAAATTCTAGGTGCAAAATGGCCAGTGTTTCAAAAGCATTTTTTTTTCGTCTAACTACAGCTTTATTTATTTTTTTTTTTTTATTTATTGAATCACTGTGGGAAAAGTTACAAAGTTTTCAGGTTTAGGTCTCAGTCATGCAAATA
>JAOXYA010000019.1:71176041-71189400 GCA_028565675.1 Sorex palustris
GCATCCCATATGGTCCCCTGAGCACCGCCAGGAGTGATTCCTGAGTGCAGAGCCAGGAGTAAACCCTGTGCATTGCCAGGTGTGACCCAAAAAGCAAAAAAAAAGAATCCTAATATGATATTAATTATAATATCTAGTTGTAATATAAGAATTCCTTTCATTCTAAATGTTTCATTTATCAATTTCTGGGGTCTTTTACTTTGGTCTGAAGAATGGTACTTTCTCATAAATGCTTTAACTACAAATCTTTAACTACAAATAGATTAAAGATTAAAGATTTTAAGGTTTTGTGGTAAACCATTTCAGTCCCATTAATTTAAAATTTCATATTCAAGCAAATCCATATAGTTCTGTTCCAAGAGAATACAAAAATGAAGAGCACAGATCATTTTAGGTTACACCAGTATTACAGGAAATTATTTTAGAAAGATTCAAACTCTCTATAAGTACATTACAAGTGCAGTTCTAATGCCAAGAAAGCATGCATCTTCATCACAATGATCTTGGGTGACGTTGACTTTTATTAGTTATTTAAATATAGACTTGTACTTTGATAAAAGTTCATTTAAAATTGTTAAGCCCTCATTTAAATTGTAAATCAGTATCCTTTGTAATGAATTTAAAACTTTTGCTGTTTGCAAAAGTAGAGATATTCCAGATAATATTGATTCAGAAGTGTATTGCTTTTTCTCTGAATGTTTTCCTCCAGCTCCATGGAGCCAAGGTTAGGTCACTATGTGCTTTTAATATGACAACCATCTCTAGGTAATTTTCAACACAGAAAGTTGGAAACTACTGAGAAAGCCAGAGGAGAAATAAACTCCTTGAGTGCGATCTAAAGGCTGGTAGGATTTTGTGAATCACTGAACCGTTTTCATGATACTCTTTAAAGATGGTGAACGAATTTTCTTTATTCTTCTAGGCATAGGTATCCATTTGGTAAGTACAGAGTAAGAGTCAAATCTGGGGTCAAGGCTGCCTCTGTGATTATAACTACGGATCTCAGGACAGTTTCCATTAACAGCCCATCATGGTTAGTGCATCCTTATTCAACTCAGAGATCTGAAAACATTCTTGAAAATTTCAAAATAAGAAAATACTGTCCAAATGGAACTCAGATCTAGGCTTTGGAGATTCTGTTGCCAATTTCTGTTCTTGAATGCATTGCTGTGTTTACGCTCTTCTTGGCTTTCCCGTCTTATTAACTAGCTCTCCTCCCAAGAACAATGAAGTAGAGCAGAACAAACTACTGGCTAGGGCTGCTCCGGCTTTTCTGAAGGGCAAAGGGTAAGTGAAAGCCAGAGTGTCCTGAATCCTAAATTAACTTCACTAAAATCGGAGCTTTCTTTTGTGAAAAATGCTTGTGTTTGGAAGATCCTCTTGGATTTGGTAAAAAGCAGCTCGCTTATAACCCCATTAACAGCACCAAGTAGCTATTTTAAGCCAACACATCTGTGTGGTTACTCACTTTCACTGATTTTCCGTTCTTGTAAATGACTAAACTTCACATTGGATTTTTCTGAAGGATTCTTAATTTCTGCTTGCAACCCATTCCAGCCTGCTTGCTTGTACAAATGAAAATCTTGGCCTTAGCGATTTGACAAATTCAGATCTCTCCCTTAAAGTGACTTACTTGTGTGAAAGTCTTTACTTGCAGTTAGTGGAATGGAATTGTGACTTTCCTTGCTTGGATTTTACTTGGGTTTGTAATAGAATGTCAGTTCGTTTTTTCCTTACTTGACTCGGTTTTCTAGTAAGTTGCCTTTTCCATCACATATGCACTCCTATCTGCTCTCCTATTTCTACCTCTGTTAACAACCCCCTTTCTCTCCTCCTGCCTGTTTCAGGATTCAGTACAGCCTGAATGTGGCAGACAGGCTAGCTGATGAACATGTACTCATCGGGTTGTATATCAACTTGCTTCGGAACAGCCCATCATGGTTAGTGCAGGTTTGACTGTCCAGAGAAAGGGGAACCGCCTGACTTCTTGGCAAGCAGTCTAAGCCAGAAGTGACACTAGGCACTTTAAAATTCACTTATGGTGTCTCTTCTGTTAGTTTGAATGCTTCACATCAACATACCATAGAAAAACATAGCATGTCACCTACACAAGTTTTTCCTTTAGCTTAGATAACTGTTAATATTTGCTGGGTGTGGGATTCTGGGTCCCATCAATCAGCTCCATGTTACTTGTGCCATGTCAAGTTACTGCACAGTGGTGATGCTTAACTATTCTATCTATCTCTCTCTCTGAAATAGAAGTCCATAGATTTAATTTTACATGAGCCAATGTGTTAAATTGTTTCAAAATAATTGCTAAGGTATTTAATTAATTGTTAAATTATTAAATAATTTAACATATTTGTCCCCTTCTAATTTACAGAAAGCATTCTTCAGTGCTCACCACTCTCATCACTTGAATTATTAGCTAGCTCTTTGTCTCTAGAACTCTCCTCCCATGATGTTTTCAAGGTTCTTTTCTATTCTTGTAATCACGATCATGATCACTACGATCCTGTTGTTCATCGATGACCTCGAGCAGGCCCCAGTAAAGTCTCCTTTGTCCTAGCCCTGAGATTTTTTTAAAAAGTGCCATATTAAAAGCTCTTTCAGGGTTAGGAGAATGAGACCCATCATTGTTACTGGTATTTGGCATATTGGGTTCACCACGGGGAGTTTGCCAGTTCCTGCCGTGTGTGGGCAGGTTACATTCGGTAGCCTGCCATTTTGTCCAAAGTAAAAATGAGATAATAAGGTGTCGGGAGCTGGTCTTGGCCGTTGATGGGATTACATGGTGCCAGGGGGCCAGTTGGTGGGTGTGCCTCCTGCGTACTGGAATTTGGAGGATCTGGGTGGAGGATGCTCAGCCCCGATCTAAGCAGGCTTGGAGATCTCAGCCCTGAGACCTGCATGCCTTTATTCCTTTGCCAGTACCTTCATGTGTGTGGAAAGTGGTCTCAGCATGGTGGTGGCAGGTTCTGGAGGTCTTCGGCTGCCAGAGCCCTGGTTGGGGCGGGGAGGGAAACTCAACCCACTTCCTCCAAGGGGCCCCGGTGAGGACAGCCAGGCGCATGGGCAGGAGATTCTGCGCTGTTCTCTTCTCGAACCTGTATTTTATAGTCTCTGGGTCTTGGCCGTTGATGGGATTACACGGCGCCAGGGGGCCAGTTAGTGGGTGTGACCCCTGCCTACTGGAATTTGAAGGATCTGGGTGGAGGATGCTCAGCCCTGATACAGTCAGGCTTGGAGATCTCAGCCCCGGGACCCAGGACCCGCATGCTCAGGGCTCAGGTCTTTTAAAACTCATCGCAGAAAATAAAATTTCAAGAAAGACTAAAAAGGTCATAAGCAAAAGAGTTATATTAAAGAAGGATGCAAGTTCCAGGGAGAATATGAGCATCTTCATACTGAGAGGAGAGCTGGGTAGTATAAGAGATGATTCATAATCTCTTAAACATGTGAAAACAAAATGTGAGTAGCCCCTAAATGGATGCCAGGCTTGTTTTGGATCCAAGAGGACTTTTTCCATGCTATCTCAGCTTAGATGCTCACTGTGGAGACCCATGTGAGGGCATTGGCCAGGAGCAGAGGGACTTTGGGATCTGGTATTCACTTCATTCTCTCAGGGCATTTCATCCTGCCAGCGAACTAAATTCACAATCATGGGCGAGGATTGGTTGGGTCTTCTGAGACAGAATGTGTCTTTGAAGACAAGATGTTTTTGTCTTTGAACATTTCTTGGGCTAGGATTTTTTTTTCTTTCTAAATATTTCTTCATTTTGAAGTCAGTGGGAGAGTTGTAAACCCATGCAGGTAAAAGCACTGATAGAGTTTGACAGCCATCCTGGTCTATAGGCCATGCAAACTCATCGCCTCCAGGCCTGGCCTGAGGATGGAGCCAGTTATCACTCCTTTCTGGAGGAAGGCAAGTGAATCCAGACATCTGCCTCAGATTCCCATGTTCATTGTCTAAATTCTCTTGAAATTCTTTTCTGTGAGAATATAAATAGTGAGGTAGAAAAGGGTTTTTTTTTTTTTTTGTGAGTGGGGGTTGAAAAAGAGGAAGAGTGACTAAAATTTCTTCTCTATTGAGACCAGTCCTTCCTTTTCTGGATTGCTGCTGTTGTCATTGATTGTCTTATCAGGACTTAGTTTCTGTGTCTCCAAGAAAGGTTCACTTTTGACAGGATGTTGTGATGATAACTTTGTTCTTTAGATTGTGTTTTGGTTTAATTATTTCCTATTTCCCAGCTACCTTGCCTCAGTTTAATGACTTCCTGAAATTTGCTGCCCAAAGAATATCTACCATTCTAGATCCCTCTGTGTGGTAGAGACTAGACTAAGCTCTGTGGAATGATAAAGTAGGACAAGAGTTTCTTCAATTAAAGAGCTAATGGAAAAAATAGCCATCAAAACAGGCAAATGTGGTTTAATACATATAAGGGAAAATTTGTGAATCCTTATATCGAGTATAATGGGGAAAACTCAGTGTTAACTCTTCAAGTGTGTTCTGGCAATGGGTGTTAGCTTAAAAACGCATACTAGCTAACTGACCAAGATAGGGAGGAAACGGGTTCAAATGATCAGAAGAAAACATCTCTATTCAACATTGATCAAATAAGTGGGCAAAGCTGGGAACGATCATTAATCTGTCATAAAAACTAGAAGTTTAGACAACTCTTTAATTTGGATAGTTTAATGAGGCAAAATCAAAAGTAAGCAGAATTTTATATAGATAAAAAAAAATCTTTGAAAATATCTGTGTATGGTACACCGAATTGGACTAGAGCAAGGCAAAATAAACACGAGGAGAGAAGAAAGATTCAAAGAGGTAAAAAGCAATTGGTTGTCACAAGAAAGATATATTTTAGTATGCTGTCATTGTAGCGCTTTACAATGGAAGCATATCGGCTGAAACTTTATCATGGGTCTCCAAAAAAGATAATATCAGTACTGTAAAATTGAAATGTCTCTGCAATATGGAAAAGTATTTTGTGGGTGGGAATTGAGTCAGAAGAGTTGAAAAGTTTTGCACAAAAAAGAACAGTGAATATATGTGACTATTAAAAGAATTTTGGTAATAAGATGCAAATGGGAAGCATATATAAATTGCTAATAAGCATGTGAAAAGTGTTCAGTGTCATTAATCATTAGCAATATATCAATCACAACTGAAAGATGGCACAGCCGTGATTCAAAGTGATGCAGGGCCAGAGAGATTGTCTAGGGGATAAGACACTTGCTTTCCACATGAACTTACCGCTGTTGAGCTGTTTTAGTACCACATATACACCTATGATCTGAGAACCACCAGAATTGACTATGAATTTCAAAAGAAAAGTGTGGGTATTTGAGAACCATTCCCCTGTCTGGTCCATGGAAACAGACTGACAAAGGCCAGGACTGGGGAAGGAGAAACAGGGCCCCAGGCTTGTTGGTAGCACTGTAGCACTGTCCTCCCATTGTTCATCAATTTGCTTGAGCAGGCACCAGTAACTTGTCCATTCTGAGACTTGTAGTTACTATTTTTGGCATATTGAACATGCCACGGGGAGCTTCCCAGGCTCTGTCGTGCGGACAGGATACTCTCGGTAGCTTGCCAGGCTTTCTGAGATGGACAGAGGAATCAAACCCGCATCAGCCATTTACAAGGCAAACACCCTTCCCACTGTGCTATCGCTCTAGCTAATGCCTGAACAACATATTTGCATCAGGCTTGTTGATAGTTTATTTCTCTCTCCTCATCAACATAGTTCAGTCTCTCCCTTTACAGCACAAACATAGTTGTTGTTTTGGTTGTAGTACGAGTCATCTTAGTTTCCATCATTTTAGTCTCCTCATACACCTCAAAGTCCTCTACCCCTCTTACCTCTCACATCATAGTTATATAGAAATCATGGAGGTACACATAGGTGGAGTTGAAAATTGTCATAACAACAAGCAGAGGTAAGCCAGTCCTTCAGGGGAAGTTGTAGAGGATTAACTCAAAGACAGAATCTCATTTTTGAGTGCAAGGGTTCAGGGTTCAGCACTGCAGATTACTAGTAGATCTGCTCAAGAGCAAAGGTGGTATTCCATCCAGGGTGTATTGCTTTCTCCCTTCCTCAGCTAGTAATCCATTTAAATTATCATAGTGAATTTACTTCTTATAATATTTCTTGACATTTTGTATGAACCCAGTAAGAGATATATTAAGTTTAAAGGCTGGGGACATCCGGCTATATATCACAGACTACAATACTCAGACCAGGATAGTCTTCCGTAACCACATCAGGGTCCTTATTCAGTTGCTTCTTTTTGGGTCATGACAGTGTTTGTCCCATGACCATGCTCTTAACTTATTATACTCATGGCTCTTACCTTGTGCCTTTCTGATGCCAGGGTAGCTTACAACTTGCCCTGGGTCTATCCAGTCCCTTTGTTGGGACCCTCCTTTGGGGGTGTTAAGAAGTAAGGACAACTGAGGCTCCAATTAGATAAATATGATGGATGCCCAGGAGTAAATATTATTTGAAGTTGGTTAACTCCCTTGTTACAAAAGCATAGCATTAACTGTCTTCCTGTGTCTGTACAAAAAGGGCTTTGCTAAATAAACCTTGCAAATGACATAAAGGAAAGAGAAAAAGCAATTCAGGATTATTAGTGCTTGATAGAACTGGGTGTACCTCAGGGGCACTGTTGTGGGAATAGCTCAATAAACCTAAACTCCCTGGAGGAAGGAGCAAGGACAACCCAATGTTATCCAACAATTGACTCCTGAGTATAAAGCCAAGGGTTAGCATACTGAGCATACTCAGAATTGCCCCTCAGTGAAAAATAAAACAATGACAACAAAATATGACTGAATATGTGCTTTATGTGTGTGAGGTCTTGAGTTATCTCTGGCCCCTTCAGCCCTGCAGAACACTGCCTGGAGTGGACCCGCAGGTCAGAGTACCATTGAAGTGGTCACTTTAGTTGCCTTCACCACCCATGCTGATTTTGTCCTCCTAAGAGCAACTTAAAAAGTTCATATTAATTCTTATTTTTTAATAAAAGAGAAAGTTTTGATAGGATTTGGAGAAGTAGGGCATTTGTAAATATGAAGTAGTAAATTCTTTTCCTCAGGCACTGAAAAAATTATGCAAGAGTTCCTCAAAACACACAAAAAAGAATAACTATATGACTCATAAGTTCCACTTTTGGGTTAGACACAAAACAGTAGAAAGCAAAACTTAAATAAGTATATGTATTTCCACATTACAAACAACAGTGTCACAATGGCCATCACAATGGCCAAACGTGGAAAGGACTCAAATGTTCAATGAATGAGAGAATAACATGTGACATATACATATAACGGAACGTTATTCAGCATTTAAATAAATAAACGTATGACACATTAAACAATAGGGATGCATACGATGCTGTACTAAATAAAATAAGCCAAACAGAAAAAGGATGGATATTGTTATTATTTGCTTCTTCTTACATAAGGTACCTAGGAAACAAAAAATTCATTGAGATGACCAAAAATAGTAATAGATTGTAAAGAACTGGGCATGATTAAAGGGAAGCTACAGTGCTGTGGGTCAAAAATTTCAGTTTTAGATTATAAAAATTATGAAAATAGAATCTGGGATAGAAAATGATGTAGTTTGGAGGACAAAAGGTAAAAATATTAATTGCCATTGAATTATATACTTAAAAATCATTGAATGGTAGTTTTGAGACAAGTACTGAGGTTAAGACACCTAGTTTGAATGAAACTGACTCTGGTTCCATCCCTCCAAGAGTGCCAAGCATGGTACCTGAAAGACAAAGGGAATGTAATTAGGTGCCAGCATTTGATGCAGGCTGGGGCAAAGGAGGGAAACTGGGACTTTGTTGGAAGGAAGTGGACACTGTGAAGGATTGTAGTTGGAACCCAATCGTGAAAAATCTTTGTCAGTTTGTAAATCATGGTGATTAACATGTTTTTCAAAATGAAATTAAAAAATAAATCTATGAGTACAGAGGGCTGGAGTGATAGTACAGCAGGTAGGGCATTTGCCTTGCACGTGGCCTACCCACATTCGATCCCCAGCATCCCATATGGTTCTGTGAGCACCGTCAGGAGTAATTCCTGAGTGCAGAGCCAGGAATAACCCCTGAGCATCACCAGGTGTGACCCAAAAAGCAGAAAGAAAAAAAAAAGAAATATATGAGTACAGAACCCCTAATTACCCCTAAATGCTGCCAGGTATGGCCCAGAACAAAACTAAAAGGTGACTACATGAAAAGTATATATATTGTATACATTTAATCAAAATTTTAAAATGGGTTTTTATCTTTACTTCTGTGAGAATGTTTCTTTTTATAATTTTTATTTACGCACCATGATTTACAATACTGCTAATAATATAGTTTACAATGATATACAATGTCCCAACACCATAATCACCACAAGGATGTCTCTCTCCCTTCAACAATGTCTCAAGATCCTAAGGTCTATTTCCAAGCTCTTTTAAAATTGTCATTTATTAAAGTAATTTGGATATAATTAGATTGTTAAATTCAAAAACATGAAGTCCTGGATGATCAAGTTTATTATATCAGTTGTAGCATATATCTACATGATCAACCTCTATTTTTTGTATTTTTAATGTAACAACCTTGTTATCTTTTTCATTTAGTTCAGCAACATACTTGATAGTGCCTCAAGGAAGTGATGGGAAGATGAGTTTACTCCAATCAAATCATTAAAGTAATTCAAGGCAAAGCAAAAACCACCTGGCACATTTATACCAACAATGAGTCCAAAAATACCAACTACCATAGAAAAAAACAAAAGCATCCCTCATTTTTCCAGTTTCCATAAGTTATTTAGTTTTCCTCAGAACCAGTTTACAAAGATTCTAAGAGAATGCCAAGAATGCCCAGACATCTGATGTGAGCTAACAATGTCTCTAAACCATGTTCACTTCATAAGGTTAAATTTTTTGATTGTTATTAGTGAGAAAGAAGGCAAAGATTCAAGACATCTGCTGCTAAAATCTATAGATGTAAATTCATTTAAGTGGCTTATTGACTCACATGGTGGAATGATACAGAAAGAAGGAATCCACTTTGGAGTGTTATTGTGAAGACAGTAGCATTTTATTAGGAAAAATGAATGGGGTAGGATAAGAGTCCATTTGGCTTCGAATTATTTTAATTTGTAAACAAACACAAGCAGAAACATGGTTTATAATAGTCAGCATATTTATTTCAAATATATAGGATGTTTGGTAGAGTAGAATAATTTTATGTGTAATTTTTACTTATTGTTTCTGATTATGAGTTTTAGTTAAGGATGCTACCACAGAATAATTAAAATTGGGTGGTTTATGACGCAGAAAGATTTTCCACAGATTTGAGATCTGGAAGTCTAAATTTTGATGATGCTCTATCAGATGCTCAAATAGTCGTCTCTGTTACCAATAGCCTGACATTACAGAAGCAATAATTTGATTAGCCATTATACCTATGCACAGTCTCCCTCCATACCACCACGACTAATCTGTCAATACACTCATTTGTAGACTAAGACTCTAATGACAGAGACTAAATGATGTCAATTAGCTGAGTCACTTTGTATAGTGCCTCTCCTATAATGGTGGACTAAAGCACATATGAAATTAATATACTCATACTCTTCATAAACTCTTACACACGGATTTTCAGCACCTCCTTGTCCCTGATAGTCTGTTCAGTGTCTTCTCAGGACTCAACCTTCTGCCGTTGCAATTTCCCATGATTCTATGTAAAGTGACGGTTATGACGAGGTATATGTCCCAGAGAACTCCCCTATGGGTCAGTGCACAACTGAGTGGGGTTTTGGTGCCCCAACTGTCCTATGGTTTGTCCTGAGATCTTCAGTTGTCCCTTTTAAGAACCCAGATCGAACCTGTCCCCCTCTTCCTCAGCTGTCACGGGAGATCAAATGGGCTGCAGATACCGAGGGTGATGATACGCCAGACGACCTGGGAGATGAGCATTTGCTCTTACCTCTTGCTGGTGCTCCCTGATGCCTCTTGTTGCCTGTTTCCAGAGTTCAGCTTTCCTCTTATGCTGGGAGGAAGAAGGGTGTTGGGCCTTCCCACCTAACTACACAGTTTTGTTTTCTTAAAGGAAACACTCTCATGATGGAGTTCAGACTTTGTAGTTGTCCAATATTCCTCAGTCAAATGCTCTGTCTTTGATAGAAAGATCTTGAGGGGAGCCAGAGGTTATTATGAATGCTGTATACTCTTGCCTTTAGGTAGCAGAGCCTTTATTCCCATAAGTATGTTATTGACTACATTGCTCCTTAGTGGCATTTGAATTTGGGTAGAAGTTTAATTTCCCCCTACCCACCTTGTCTAGATAGTTGTTGATGCACCATAAACTACAAAGTTACAATGTTATTAACGATTGACTTTTAGGGGCATAATTTTCTAATAAGGCTCAAGTTACATTTTATTTATTTACTTTATTTATTACTTGTTTTGGGGGTCACACCCAGCGATGCTCAGGGGTTACTCCCTACTCTAAACTCAGTAATCACTCCTGGTGGACTCAGGGGACCAATTCCTAGGATTGAAGTTGAGTCCTCTGTTTGCAAGGCCCTGACCTATAACTCTGGCCCTTCAAGTTACATTTTAATGCCAGAAATAGTCTCACATTTTTGGTCACTGATGGATATGAAAGATGTTGGAGAATGCAAAAGGTATGTGATGTGATGTCAAGTTGGGCATATATTAATCTTCAGTTAACTTTATCATTACCATTATGCCTTTCCAGTGTCTCCCTGAAATTATGGCTAGTCTAAACAGCCATACTTTTCTTGATAAATGTAATATATTCTAATTACATGATTCAAGACATTAAACCCAGGATCCTGAAGAGAAAGTCCCAGAGAGAAAGTCCCACAATGCCCTTGCAATGACAGTTGTATAAAATGTGAATGATAAGATTGCTCTCAGTTCACACCATGTGTACTTTGTATGAGTTTTCTGTGCATCCCATTCTGGCAACTCTTATAAACAAAGGGATACAAGTGACCCTGGCACAGTGTAACTGTGCAGACTTGAAGATATTGAAATGCACCCGCAACCTACTTCCAGCCTCACCTGCTTCCCAGTCAGTCCCCCATGCACAGGGCCCTCAAGTCACATTCCTAAATTTGCAGGATTTCTAAGTCTCTTACATCCATGCACCCTTCAAATCATTCAACATACCTGTTATTGCCCCTCAAATCTTTCCCTGGCTTCAACAGTGGCATGTGGGTGTCCTATGTTCATGGCCTTCACAGAAATGATTGCTTTCTTTTATCTTTTCCAATGGGACTCTCCCTCCATCTTTCTCCTCTGAGACAATACTATGCTTGTTGTGGGAGAGACTGTTGACCTAAAAATTGGGTCACTAGAAAACTTCTAAACTGGGAACCCCTCCTGTTTGATGCCTCTGTCAAAACACAAGGGGTTCTCCAACAGCTTGGTTCTCAGAAGTAATGAGATGGTAAGAGAGTAAGCTTCACATACCTTTCTTTAAATATAAATTGGTGGCCTCAACTGAATAAAAATTCAGACCTTAACTGAAAAGAGTTGTAATCCGAGGATAGTAAAATGAAGCGGTGCGATCTCGGGGTTCTAGAAAAGGAGAGTCTGAGCTGTGGGAGGTCAGAAGAGAACTCCCACATAGAAGTAAATGAGTGAGTAGAAAGGAACATTTCCCAGGTTGAGAGAGAATAATTGTTTATCCGCTGGGTGCAAAAACCAAGTCTAAGCCTCGGCTTTCTGGTTTCCTCCATGAGAGAGGAACGGAGCTAAGAGTCTTTATTTCCTGGCAAACAATTTGAACAGGTCTCATCTTCCTTGGAAAAAGATTTTTCCCTATAGACTATTTCCCTCAAGAGAGATTTTATGTGGGGAAAATATCTTTAAAAAGTTTAAAAACTCGGGGCTGGAGCAATAGCACAGTGGGTAGGACGTTTGCCTTGCATGCAGCCGACCTAGGTTCGATTCCCAGCATCCCATATGGTCCCCCGAGCACTGCCAGGAGTAATTCCTGGGTGCATGAGCCAGGAATAACCCCTGTGCATCACCGGGTGTGACCCAAAAAGCAAAAAAAAACAAAAACCAAAAAACAATAGGACAGTGGGTAGGGCGCTTGTTTTGCATGCGGCCCAAGCAGATTCAATCTCCAGTACTAAATCCACTCTCCTGAGCACCAGCAGGAGTGATATCAAAGCACAGAGCGGGAGAAATCCCTGAACACAGTTGGAGGTGGCAAAAAAAAACAAATAAGTGTGAGGACTAGGGCATAGTAGAAACAGATTTTGAAGGACTCATTTAATAATCATCTCTATGATATAAATATAAGTGCTGAGTGCTGTAGTTTTCTTAGCACTTTGTACATATTACCTTATTTACTAATAGACATAGTTTATTGTTACAGCAGCACCGACTGTGGGGTTTAAACAACAGACATTTATATTCCACAGATGTGTAGTCTGGATATCCAAGGTGAAGGTGCCCACCGGTTTTATGATGGGAGCTCTCTTCCTTGTTTGCTGAGGGTCCCATTTAGTGTTCTTACACAGAAAAAAAATAGCTCTAAGGAAAGTTAGTTGATTGATACCATCATAAAGCTTCATTCTCATGACCTCATTGAATCCTCTCAAAGGCTGTACATCCCAATACTTTCTCATTGGGGATTGGGGGTTTAATGCAGAAAACTGGGGGAGATTTAAGGTTTTAGTCCTACTTGTCTAATAATGAGTCATTTTATATAATATTGAGTTAATTTACATAAAATAAGTGTGATTGACTTATGGGACTTTTCCTTTCTCCCTCCCTTCTTTCTCTTGCCTTCCCTAATTAAAAGTTTAAATACATTTAAAATGAGTTAATCACTTGATCACTTGACATCCCGTTACTTGTCGATTTGCTTGAACAGGCACTAGTAATGTCTCCATTCGTCCCTGTCGAGTGCTAGTGTAGCCCAATGGTGTCTGCTCACTCCAGGAACACAGAGCCTCAAACCAATCGTTCAGGGTCTTGAGATCATTGTAGTGAGTCTGTAATATGGCTCATGGAGGATCCTGATGTGTTGGGTTTGAACGCCCTGTTTGACTAGGGCTTTGATGACCGCTTCCGTCTCAACAGAATCAAAGGCCTTCTTTAAATCAATGAACTTTAGACATAGAGGCATCTTGAGCTCCCGAGAAACCTCAATGAGCTTGGTTATCATGTGGATATGGTCCATCATGCTGAAACTTTTCCAGAACCCAGCATGCTCACGTGGTTGTCCTTCATCTAGTGTTCTGCCAATCCTATTCAGGATGACTCGAGTGAACAGCTTGTAGATGACAGACAA
>JAOXYA010000019.1:71200979-71214754 GCA_028565675.1 Sorex palustris
GGTTCACAGGAATTAGAAGATAATGGATGCAAAGTGCTTTGTTAAATGCCATATGCATGTCAGATACAAGTAGGAATATGCCTATATATGTACATATATATACATAGGTTTATAATTTTCTAATTTGACCTAGGATTTTACACACACACATACACACACACACACACACACACACACACTTAACAGCCATCACAATGGGGGTGGGGGAAAGGCATCATTTCAAATTTTATCTCCTGCCCCATTCTCTTAACATCTGGATGGCCCAGTTAACTGGGGAAATTAGGGGCACACCACTTCCTCCTTCTTCCAAATGAATTACAGAATATACATAGGCAAGAAGTGGCTCATTTCACCAGTTTAGTTTTTACCTTCTCCGGCTCATTCTCCCTGGTGGGTATGCTACCAAGTGGTAGTGATGCCATCAAAATTGAGAGGGGTGGGCTAGATAATACACCTCATGAATGATTAAGCAGCTGCGATAGCACAGCGGTAGGGCGTTTGCCTTGCACGCAGCCAACATGGCCGACCCGAGTTGGATTTAAGTGCAATGTAAGGAATTTCTAGTGTTCAAAAGCATACACTCCCAAACTGACTTTTTCCTTCTCTCTTTCTATGTATGTGTGTCTGCTGCTTTCTTTCCCTTACTGTCCTCTCCCCTTATCTCATATTTTTTTAATTAGAGATAATTTATTCTAGAAAAGTAAAGTTTATTTCACTGCTTAAACCCGTGGAAGATGACCCTTTAGATCAGGATGAAGCCCGGGGCTCTTTTCTGACACTGGAGGCTTCTCCAACCTTCTCTTTCATTTCCACCCCCCACATCAGCAAACCTGGTGTTTCTGTGCTAGTTTCCCTACCCTCTCTGTGTGGCCCCTACACTCTCTGGGCCTGCCTCATGAGATTCCAAGGCCTGGAATGATCTCCCTGCCTAATACTTTTCTGTTGGGAAATCTCCACTATTAAAACCCACATGATTACTCCTTACTAGTCAGGCGGGAAGCATTATTTCACCTCATTGATTTCCCTACAATATTTTGTACACAATCTCTTTTCAAGGCTCAATTAATGGAATTTTCATCATTGTGTTGCCATCAGTGAATGTGTATTGGCAGCCTCCAAAGACACAGCACTGCCTGAGAGGCAGACTTTTCAGACCCTAGGGTAGGGACATGTAACAGTTCAGACTCAGGTCCCATGCTCTGAACTGCTCTGCCATTTCTCCGGGGTGTGTTTGGTCAGCAATTAGCAAGAATGAGGGAAGGACCAAATGTCTTTCTGGTGCTGAGTGACTAGATCCATACATTTAAAATTTTTTTTCCAGGAAGTATTTTGGTATTCAGACTGTTTAAAAATTGATACAATGGCATGTTGAGTGGACTCTGTTGATTTATGGAAGAAGGAAAACATACATCATATCTGGCAAACTTAAAATAGCTCCCTTCCTAGAGAATGCATGAAAAATTTATTTCTACACTCCATCCTCTCTTCTCAGGAATTTTAGATCTATATATTGATCTGCATGGACCATTGTCCCTTTGCTCCATTAATCATTGAGTCGTTTCCAGGAAAGGAAGCTCGCAGAGATATTCACTCTTCTTAGATTGTTAGCAGACAGCCAGGCTTCATAGACAGGCAAGAGCCACCTTTCTGCAGGGGGTACAGCTGTAAAAAAGGTAACTCGTTGGGACCACCCGAGTACCAAGAGGCTACTACCCTTTCCAAGTCATCCCACAAACAGGGATCCCAGCAAGCATTCCTAGGAAGCCACTCTGCATCAAACAAGACAATTTCCTGACAAAGAGAGATGAAGTCATGGTTGCCCAGAATGCTACAATCCTAGATGGGAATGTCTGTGTGAAATCTGCATTTGACCCTGGAATAATAATAATTTGTGCAGAAAAATGTAGGAGAATCTTTCCTCCAGCACAGAATATTCCGTCTAAATCCCTCACATAATCAAACTGCTTAAACTAGAGATTCATCTGAGAGATGGAGGGCCCTAATTCATCACATATTGGTGTTATTTAGATTCATTCTATTGTTTTTCCCTTAACACAGAACCCTAGCTGATTGCATCCTTTCTTCAAAGCTCCTATTGGTGGTGTGGTAAAAGAAAATAGAAGTAGGGAAAGTTATCTGTGGAGACCGCACTTTAAGTAGGAAGAGATGAAGCTGTGTCTCTTGTTAACAGACACAGTTAACAAAAGAGCCCTCAAAAAGGGGAAAACTTGGCTCATTGAGAAGAGGGCAGAGGAATCAGGAGAGAGGGTCATGTCAAGCACGCATCCTGCCTGCTGTACTAATGTAGGTTTGATCCCTGGCACCACATTTGGTCTCCTGAACCCTGCCATTTAGTGTTCCCTGAGCACAGAGACAGGAGTAAACCCTGAGCACTGCTGGGTTTACTTTCTGTGGCCCAAAAACAGAAAGAGAGGGAGGGAAGGAAAGAGAAAGGAAGGAAAGAATGGGGGTGGGGAAAGAAGGTTAGAAAGGCAACATAAACACCCCCATACCAGAGGCAGTCCATGTACATGCAGTGTTGGTGTGTGAGACAGCCCCAGCCCTGCCATCCACATAGTGTACTACACACCTACAGCTTCTGGGTCCTGGCATGTGCCAGAATTCAGAATCTTGTATGGCACTGAGTTGCATTCCTAAAACTCAAAAAGGAGCCTTTCATTAGTTTGAGAAACAGCCAAAAGGCTGTTCTCTGTAAATATGAAATCCAAAAAGCAACATGTTTCACAACAATCAGCACAATCTTCCACACACTGGGCACTCATGTGACTCTCAGCACACAACCATGCAAAGGCAGTTTAAGTGGGAGCTCTAGGTCCTTACTCCATTTGGGCTCATGGGTGGGTCCAAGGCTCACACCCTCCAACCTCTGAGTAGCTCAAGCATCTGTGCTTCTCTCAATGTAGAAAGGAAGGGTATGGTGAGTGGCCACAGTCCTGGGAGACAGCTGTGTAGCAAGAAAGCAGGAATCTTTCCGCTAAAGGCTGCTGATGCACTCAGAATTTGGGTATCATTATCTCTTCTGAGGCTTAGTTTGCTTAGCTGAAAACTGGGAAGAAGAAAAACATCTCATATGATTGGTAGAAGGATTAAATGAAGAATTGGGAATAAAATGCTCTGTAAATTATAAATTTGATTCCAGTATAATCCATTATCAGTCCTGATTGTTCACTGATGACTCAGAAAGTGCTTGGGGAAGAGCATTACACACTGTCAATAACCTCAAGAAACAACAGGCTCCTGTGATTGGTTCCTTGGTAAAGGGAACAGATAAGAAAAGATGGGCCCAGAGAGAAAGAGAGCACAGCAGGTAGGGTGCTCACCTTGCATGCTACTGACCTGGGTTCAATCCCCAACATTTTATATGATTCCCCGAGAACTTCCTGAGTGCAGAGCCAGAAGTAATTAATGCCTGAGCATTCCCAGGTGTGTCTCCCGCCATTTGACCTCCTCCTCCCCAAAAAATAAAAGGACAATAAACCCCTCTGAGGGTTCTGCCTGAAGGCAATTCGTTCTGTGCCTTCCTAAGGGGAGGCAGCCCTCAGAGCAGCCGATGAACCTCAGTCATCAACCAGAGCCTTCCCCACCCCCTTCCCACCCCACAGATGAGATTACGCAGAGCACTAGGCCAGGACACCAGCTCAGCCACTCTGTTCCTATGTCCTGGGCCGTTCCTCTCGCCTCACAGAGTAGCAGAGTCTACAACATATAGAATACAGATGACTATTTGCAAGGAGCTTGAGGAGGAATCAATGAGAACCTATACTTAAGAGGCACTTTGTCATGTAGGTTTTTCACATAAAGGCATGTATGACTGACATGAGAAGCAAGGTGGGGGATATTATGGTAACTGAGAAGCTGAGATTTTGTGGTTTCAAAGTTTGCTGGGGAAAACCAATCCTTCCTGAGCAAGCAAAGCATCTCAAGCAGTCAAAGTTCCCTTCCTTGGGCCCGGACAGACCATTACAAGGTACCGTTGAGAGTGAGAAATTGAAACCCTCAACCCAAAGCATCACATGAATTATTGTCTGTTCTGTTTGGATGTCCTTTTTTCTTTAATTCTGGAAGTTTCTTAACTTACAAATTTGACTTTAATGTGTGATCCTGAGCCCTGGGGAGCTAACTGCATGGCATTAACAGGACTGATGTATGTTTTAACTGCAAGCAGCTAATACCCCAGCACAGATCTAAATCGAGTATTCCAGGGCACTAGGTCTGGTGCATGCCTAGCATCTGATTGGTTGATGGTGACTCTCTAGGCCTGGCTAGGGGAAAGTCTGCACTCTACCCAGTCAGACCCCACACATTGAAATAGAATCAATTGTTGTGAACACCTAAACTGTTGTGAACACACTTGATGGTCTCCTTGCGTTTTCTTATGTGTGACTGACATTCTTCGCAAACTCTAATTACTAAAAAGAGAAAACGCCTTACCAAGTGGCCTCTCATTGTACAGAGTATGTCATGAAATTTAAGGTGTGATCGTTTCAGAAGAGTTTCATGGCCCAGTCTGTAGGGCAAAAATTAAAAGTTTTCAGCTCTTCCCTCCTTTCTTTACTTATTTTAAATCCCTACTATTCTCACTGTCCTGCAAAAAGAAGATTATTTCTCCTTCAGGAAACAGTAACCAAAAATGAAGAAACCAAGATTTCTTTTTTTTTTCCTTCTTCTCCATTTAAATCCCTGAATTGCAGAGTAACTAAAAGTCAACTCTTATTGTAAAAACTCGGGGATTAAAAGGTTTACACCACATCTGAGACTTAAAATATATTTCATTGCATTATGTCATCTGAACTATAAAATATTCATCTCAAAAAATATTCTAGTTTATACTTAAAACTATGTTTTTAAGTTTTTATTCTATGTAGAACTTCCTTCAAGGAGAAAACACAGACACTTTGTTCCATAATAAATGTGGTCTCTGAGGCCACATTACTACAATCTCATACCAATACCACTCTTAGGTTTCAATATACAACCCCAAACTTCGAATTATATTTTTATATGTTTTTAATTATCTATACCCACAACTTAGGTTTAGGACTCCCCTCTCTGTTACAGAGGATTTTCTCTTGTTTAGGAATCTCCTTTTTGAAGTTTTTCACTTCTGACTGAGGCCTTGCAGATTGAGTGCTCCTTTCATGGAAAAACAAATTAATGACTTGCATTGTCTCTGCAGACGCAGGGGGCAGGCTCTCCTCGCTCCTCCCCCAGCCACACCATCAGCAGGCCCATCCCCATGCCTGTCCGGTCAGCATCTGCCTGTTCCACCCCGATTCACATGCCTCAGGATTCTCTCACAGGGGTCGGGGGAGATGTGCAAGAGGCGTTTGCACAAAGTAAGTGATTTGTTGTTGCTGTTGTTGTATCCTGTTACTAATGAGGATCCAAAGTCTGTTGAGTGCCCCAGCTAGAATAAGCAGAGACCCCCCTGAGAAGATTTAGGGAGTTTCATGACTTGTTTGAGGTCCTGGCCCGAATGCTGTTTGACCAACTGTGTGAATCTGTTGTTCTTCACCTCACATGTCACCTTCCTGTGGCAGTGAGCTAGTTTCCCCCTTTTAAGAACAAAAATTTTTGCTCATTAAAGGAAGTCCCTTCACTTAAATCCCCCAAAACTACATAAAACATGCTATTGACCTGGGTACAATTCTCAGCACTACATGTAGCCCCGTGGATTTCTTTTCTTTTCAAATATATGATTGAAATGACACAATCCCAGCACTCTCAAAAGGACATGGAGTCACTTGACATATATCGTAACGAATGTCTGCCATCTGCATCTAGTTGACAGAGGGACACCGAGTAATTCAAGGTCCCCATGGTTGTGCCTTCTGATTAGACTCCCATCTCTTCATATATGTATATAAGTATATATGTGTAAATTATATACATTAACATATATACTTACATATTTCACCTATGTATATGAAGCATATGACTCATTTTTCTGCAAAAGAGTATAAGAACTGGGGTATTGAGGTCCACAATTTGCATTTTCTTTAAATTAGCAACACATCATGAACATCCTTCCAGGTCCTTGCATAGGAAAGGGAAAAATATGACTATGAAAGATTTGATGAAACCATTTTCTGCATGTGTGGTAAAAAGGCTTCATAAAACTTCAGTTTCACAGAAAGCATTTATCAGTATGAGACATTCCTCAAGCAAAGATAGGAAAGAGATACGGACAGAAGAAATACAAATTCTCAGTAAACATGAAATGATGTTCAACCTCACAAATAATTGTAGTGATGTAAATGTTAAACTTTTAAAAATATGTTAAGTAAAGATGATTATCACACCAGTAACGTCCAGGAATAGTGGAATAGCTAAAAGTAGACCAGCTCCACACTGTTCAGCCCCTGCTAAGTTCCTCTGTCAGCTTGCTGTTTGGAATTGTGAGTCCTTTTTCTCAAAAATGGTAGAATAATATTCTGTACTATAGAAAAACCTAGCATGTCTGATACCCACTAAGAACTGAGACTATTATCGTTTCTTCTTCTCTTAAGGTTCAAGAAGAAACTTAAGGAATGACTTACTAGTGGCGGCAGATTCCATCACTAACACTATGTCCTCTCTTGTGAAAGAGCTGAATTCAGGTCAGTCCCAGCTCCCAGTCGCTTGCTGGATTTGGTGCAAAAGGTCCTTATTAGGGATCTACTCATTATTAAATATATGAATATATAAAAATATCATACAGATATCTTGTGTCTATATTTAGAAAACTAGTAACCCATGCCCAATGCAGAAAGTTTGAAAACTGTGGAGAATAAGGAAAATATTAAAATTGACTTAATGACCAGGAGGTTCACTCCATGGCTTGGAGGCCAGCAGCACATGCTGGTGGAGAAGATAGCTCAGATAGAGAGGGGAGCACCAAGTAAAGGGTGTCGGGAGGATTCTCCCAGGATGAGAGATGCATGCTGAAAGTAGACTGTAGTCCAAACATGATTGTCACTCAATGCCTCAATGCAAACCACAGCACCCAAAAGGAGAGAGAGAACAAAAGTAAATTCCTTGCCACAGGGGTAGGGTGGGATGAGGGGTGGGGGGGGTGAGAGGAATGCTGGGAACATTGGAGGTGGGGAATGGGCACTGGTGGAGGAATGGGTACTCAATCACTGTATAACTGAAACCCAAGCATAAAAATTTGTAAGTCTGCAACTGTACCTCATGGTGTTTCACTAATAAAAATTAAATAAAAATAAAAGCCAGTATTGCAAGAGAGAAAAATAAATAAATAAATAAAATTGACTTAATGATTGCTTCTCAGCCTTTTGGCTACGATCAAGTGTAAAGTTGACTTATGATGTTATCATCAAAATTCATTGTTTATATACATCATCATCCAGAAAGACGTCATGCTGAGGTATTTAATAGATTCAAATGTTTTATTTACTTCATTACACTCTAATATCAGATGCATGACTACTTGTAGATATTTCAAAGGTAAATTTCACTTTATTCTCAAAGAAATGTCTGCCCATAAAAACATGTTACATAAATTGTTGAGACTCTATCAAATAATACTACAGTTAATTTTTAACTTTGACTGATTTTAAGTATTAAAATTTAAAACAAAATTTGTTAACAGTTTTTAATTTAAAATTTTAACAACAGGAGTAGGCAAATGCCAGTAACAAGCACATTTTGTTTATTCATTAAAGCCCACCTGTCAAGATATTTTCTGGCAGGATATTGTCATAAAGTTGAGATTATAAGCACTATAAAAAATAAAGTGTCAATATTAAATTCTGGATTACTTTGTGTTTTATAGACTTTAAGTTAACTCATCATAGTTGATAGTTGATGGCAATGAGCCCAATGTTCTAATGAAAGATCACTTCAAAATATAAAGTAATTTTTCATTTCTTAAGAGAGTAAACCACTATGAAATTTCCAAAGTAATCTTTTTTAACCAAAACAGTTTCAATGAAGCCTTAAAGAGATGGGTAGAAAACAGTTTTATGATGTGTTGTAAGTTGTTAAGACACAAAACTTATTACAGAGTTACTAAGATAGAAAAGTAAAGAGTGTACCCAGAGATTCAATAGTACTTCTTCTCACTATCATTTCTTATTTTGAAAAAGTTTTGACTAAATGTACCTTAGTGGGTTAATGGTTTAGACAGAGCATTGGATTTATAAAGTCTAGCACCCTCCCCTTTATTTTTATGTCATAAAAAAAATTGCAACTAATCATTCTTTACTTTTTTCAATTGTACCTCCTAGAGGTGGGAAGTGAAACTGAGAGTAATGTGGATTCTGAATTTGCACACACTCAGTTTGAGGAACTGGTTCCATCACCAACCTCTGAAAAGGCTTTTCTAGCCCAAATCCATGCCCGAAAACCCGGAGAATCTACCCCAAGCACCATGCGGAGTGACTTGTGAGTATCTTTGGCTTGGAGGTATTTTCTCAGAAGAAAAACACTCTGTAGAGACAACAAGAAAATGTAAACTTGGTTGCTAGTTTATTTTGAAAAGGTTAATGCAGTTTCCCACTCGAACACAGCATTGTGACTTTCCTACCTCACAATTTCCAGAAAGAATCAGTAACCTATATGAATTATTATTTGTTGAAATTAATGCCCCACATGAGGCCATTTGTACACAAAATAGTATTTTTAAACTTCCTAATCATTGTAGTATTCACAGACTCATCCAGAAGCTCTAAGAGCCTAATTTCTGAATTTACTATGTATATGCCTAGAAGAGTAGTAGTGCTGTAGTGCTGTTCAGAATGGGTGTAAGCTGCAGCCTCTAAGCACTTGGCATTAAAATAAGTAAATACAGAAAATCTCATTCTAAAGAAATCTAAGTCGAGTGACTTATTGAATATACATAGACTGATCCTTGATAAATTTACTGTGCAAAGAAAGACTTTCAGCCATTGTGACTCTGTGGACTTCTGTCACTTGTTAGAAGCCAGCAATGTCCCCATTAGACATGCTGAGAACTAGGATCAGCTAGAAGTAGTTAAGCAGAAAACATCAAAGATGAGAAACAAAGACAAGAATAAGGAGTAGAAACAGGAAGCAGATCAGATGGGTCAGTGGGATAGTGAAGCCGTAGGAGATTGCCCAAATTTATCATTGCATGAACCTCAAAAAGTCATGCAAAGGCTGGAGAGGGGAATTACTGAGAACACACACACATACAAAACCACCCTACAGTAGGGAATTAATGCATAAGTGTGAACAATATTGAGCATTTAAGCCCATCAAAATTAAATAGGTATTTTAAAGCTACACATAGGAAATGAGCCAGAAGCCTTTTTGGTATTCTGACTCTCTACCCCAAGAGAGTGTAGAAGATTGGTAATTGAGAGTTCCCTCACATGGTCCAGTTCTGATCTGAGGCCCTAGACCACCGATGTGAAGTCCCTGGGGTGTTAGTGGAATATTATCTACCCACATGTTTGTGGAAGCTGGGGGGAGATTTAATCTTTCCTAAGATGGTCCTAAATCCACAACATAGCAGAAATATATTGAGAGATTAAATAACTATGGGCAAGTAGAGATTTGTGTCTTGGAATTTAAATGTCTCGTTCACTTTTTTCATTTAGGGAAATATTTGAATTATAAAATATTTCAGGACATAACCGGTTCATGTTTATAATCATACTATTTAGGTAGTGAATTTAAATTATGTCAAACAAAGGTATTTATATATACTGAGAATACCTAGGTAGAGAGTCACATTAATTAATGAAGTCATTCTTATCTAGTGTACATATTTAGTTAGGCAAGAATATTTCCATTCTTGGTGTTAATTTTTTTATATTGTGAGGCTTCCTTTGATTAAAAAACAAGCATGTGGGTATAATGCAAATAAAGTTATGAACAAATATCCTTAATGACTTTTCACTAGAGGGCTCACTTTCCTCATAGAACATGGTTTTGGATTTCTTTATAGTCTTCATGATGGAAAACAAAGTTCTCAAATGATAAGCCTGCTTTTAACGGGGACAGAGTGATGGTACAATGAATAGGGTATGTGCCTTGCACACAGCTAATGGGGTTCAATCCCCAGCATCCCCTATGATCCCTGAGCCCCACCAGGAGTGATCTTTGAGCAATACCTGCTATAACCCAAAAATACAAAGTTAAATAAAGCAGGCTTTTTTTTTTTGGCTTGGTGAACATATACATTCCTATAAGTCTTCAAAAAACTCATTGTTGACTAAGGTTCATCATACTGCAGTAGAAGACTTGCATAGAAGATATAGGTCATTTACTTCTTTAAATCAGTCTTTTACCTAACAGAAAACTTTATTTAAGTTTGAAGCAGAGATGTGAAATGTAGGACTTTGTACGCACCAAAATCTAGCTCCCACCTAAATTCCACTCAGATTTTCCTTCCATATTTTCTCCCTAACATTACCTATGGCTTCTTCTCCAGGGTTACAGAAGATGGGGATCCCTACGTGCGGCCTGAAGATGAAAACTATGAGGAGGACTCAGTCCGGCAGCTGGAGAATGAGCTTCAGATGGAGGAGTACCTGAAACAGAAGCTGCAGGATGAAGCCTACCAGGTATGCGGAGACAGGCCTCATCAAACACCCACTGCTGCTGTCTTGTCCCTGGTGGCTGGGGCCTTTACATCAGAGAATTGGTGCCATCTCCTTTCTTCCACTTACCCTTTTCTGGAATATTCTGCCTTTCTTAATCCATGTATTCTAGACAGTAAACATTTCCAATACCTTTTTAGAATTGCCATTTACTAGGTCTTCTTATAAATCCTGGTCTGGAAAATTAGGAGACATTGTTCCATTAGCAGAAGCTTGGTGACTAACCATTTATATTCCTCCAGGTTCATGAAGGAAGTTACTTTTTGTGTGTACATTTTTTACAGACAACAAGGCAGGGGGAAATTGGGTTAATACAAATCTGTCTCCTCTTTTGAATCATTGGTCCTCAGCCTCCCTCGTGGCCCAGCTCCCACCAAATGTCAATAGAGTAGTGAAAAAGTACTTCTCCTTTGAGAAGCCTTTAAACAAAACACATGCAACTGGGAATGAATGTAATTAATATCACATTCTAAAAGAGCTCCATTTTCCCCATGAAGATGGCTCTAAGACATGTTATTTTTTTTCTGCTGTTCCTTTTCCTGTATTTTGTCAGTTTGGGGGAAGTTAGGGTTGTCTGCCTGGTTGAGACCTACCTATCCAGGTCTAGCGGGTGGTTCAACCCTGTCAGACTTTCTATGAAGTGGTCAGATAACCTACTTCCATGCTTCCGTGCCCCCATACCCAGACATCAATAGTGGCTCTCTCTCTCTCTGCTTCTCTTTTCTTCACTAACAAAGTGTCAACATCTGAGAAATAGAAGCAGAAGATATTTAAAGAGTTGACACATTTCACCCAAACAGCAGGGAATTTGGAGCATTTAGACCCCAACAACATAATACACAAGTTTTTCCTCTTCAGGATGTTAAACTGAAAAGGCTAATGAAACTTTCCAATTTCAGAAACAATTTAAGTTATAAATAAGCAAAATACATGTAGCATCAGTGATACTGTAGGTAGAGCCATGTTCCATTTGAAGTACAGGCCCACTAGACCATTCTTCATTTGCATCTTCTTATACCTTATCCATAGAAGGAAATTAGCCTGGAATAAAGCTGCCAGGTATCTTTGGAAAACCACAGGTGGCATTCTACACATGTCTCATTTGACTCCACTGCATAAAGGGAGAGAGGGATGTGATTGAGTAATCAGCGTCTGGTTCATCTGTAAGTGGTACTTGTAGGCTTCTATCAGAGTTTATCTCAGTTTCTGGATTTTAGTCACAATAGTAACAGGGTTTCTTATTTGCCTTCCTTTAAAATAAACATGCATATCAGGTTAAATTTCTTTTAGTAGCTTAAGATTCTGTTGAAGAAACATGGTCCTTTGTGTATCTGCGTTTCATATGTATACTCTGGGAAACATTGAGTGGTTTTCTCAGGATGTTCTGTGAGCATGTGGTTGTTTGAAAGTAGTATTCTGATTATCCAATATTCAATCATTGGACTTCTCCCTCTTTCTCTGTTCTTCTGCATGGCTTTCAACCAAATAATTCACCTGCTTGATTGCATCACAGACTTGACATATCACCTTTCTTGTTTATGTCCTTTGTCACCCACAGGTCAGCTTGCAAGGTTGAATACAATATCCTTTTATCACTCTCCTCTCAAGTAAGTACCATCTTATTTAAGAGGAACTGTAGCCACTGTTCACTGAATTCTGATAACTTGTAACCTAAATTCACAATCACTCTCTTAGGTATTTCCATGTGCTCAAATATCATACATTCCTTCTCCCTTTCTGATATCAAGAATACTGCATTCATGAATATTTTATTTTGTTTTATTTTATTGCATTGGAGGTTTGTCAGACAATCTTAGTTGACTCTTGACCCTAATAATTAGGAAAGTTAGGGCAAAAGTGTCTAATGCCCCATAAATAATCTTGCCTATGAATTCACAACATCAATCCATAGCAGCATCCAAATGCACAGCCTTCTAGCACCTGAGATGAAAAAGTTCAAGTCATCACTATACTTACCAGGTATGGTTCAGCTCCTTGATCATACAATACCCAGAGCCCAATGATCAAATATGTGTATTTCTTAACAATGAAACTAAAACCATGTATTATTAACGAAAAAAGTCATGACATGAAGTTGAATTTTTATAGCTTTATGTTTTTTAAGTATCTGATTCTAATTATACTTTGTGGGATTTTTCAAAATGTAAATTACTTTAAATACCATTTAAATGGTATTTAAATGGCATTTAACCCCACTGAGGCTTTCCTAAATACATGCAGAATCCTCAAACTTTTTTCAATGTAGAGAGGATAGCACTTGGCCTGGATGTTGATCTGAGTGAAAAGCAAATCACTTGATCTTAAGTTTCTAACCACACAACCTTGTGCAAAGCATTGAACTTCTAGGAATAGAGCCTCCCTTTTCATTGTACAATATACAAACTTCATAGAAGAGTCATCTTCATAGTTTATAACCCTATGAGGACAGTTTTAAAAGCACTTCATGCAGTAGCAGACCCACTATTATTTTACACATAGAAATGTTTGCCACTCTGCTTGGTCTTTTACCGACAATTCAATCTCTGGAATCTACTGTTAATATTAGTGTTAAGTACATGAGAGTCCCAGGTCACAGAATAATTTTTTTCTCTTATACTCATTTTAAATCAATTTATTGGGCAGGGGGCTTCTAAACAGTTCTAAGGGAGCTCAAGAATCACTCCTATAAATACTCAGCAAATGAGACTTGGTGGTTTAGTGCTATGCCCAAGGATGCAGTGCTGTTCAGGTCCTGTTGTGCTAGGGACCACCAGACCACCCTACTCATGCTCTGGACCTCTAGGACTACACCTAGCAACACTCAGGAGGTCTTGTAGTGCTTAGGATCAGATCTCGGTGAGGGCATATGTGCCCTAACATTACCTGCCCTAGCTACAAACTCCATCTTTGACAGCTCTTTAACTAAATTGTACCATACATCCATGTGACGGCTTTGGTTCTACATCATAGCCATCTAGATGTCTCCCGTTGTAGTTCAAAAGTAATACAATTTCATAGTCATTTGGCTGCCTACATTAGTTATACAGCATTTATCAGTTATGGACTCCCATTAGGCTACAGTGCAGTTGATTGTGAACTCAACTAAGGCTACCTAACTTAAAGAGCATATATAAATTTCCTAAATGACATTCAATTAGTAGAAAAACACATTTTAGCCCAAGT
>JAOXYA010000019.1:71313628-71325852 GCA_028565675.1 Sorex palustris
GTAGGGCGTTTGCCTTGCACGCGGCCAACCCGGGTTTGATTCCCAGCATCCCATATGGTCCCCTGAGCACCGCCATGAGTAATGCTTGAGTGCATGAACCAGGAGTAACCCCTGGGTCGCCGGATGTGACCCAAAAAGCGGGAAAAAAAATAACGAATAATCTGAACCATTTTCCCTGTGCTCAAGCCTTAGACATACGTCCTGTAATTTGTGAGGTCAACTGTGAGTGCTAACCCACTGCTTTTCCGCAGAAGCCAGGGAGAGATAGACTTAGACTCTGGTAGTGATGTGCCAGCTGTATCTTGTTGATTTACTCAGGTGATTCCAGCAGTTACAGTCAGAATCAACCCCTTTTTACACATCTTGACATCTATACTCGAACTTACTGCACTGTGCATTCTTGTGCATTCTAAGCGCTGATATTTTTAGTTTGTTCCCACCCAAAAGGAAAGACATTTTCTGTTACTAGCAACTCTTTAGTAATCGCACATACTGCTTTACAGTGTAGTGTAAATCTTACCCCAGAAGGGGTGTGTGTGTGTGTGTGTGTGTGTGTGTGTGTGTGTGTGTGTGTGTGCGTGCAGGTAAGGGAATGGGGTGGGTTATCAAGGAAAAGAGACACAGGAAGAAAAGAGGCAAGGTAAATAGAAAATTCTCAGTCATCAGTGTTAAATGTTATGTGAATGAGTAGGCACTTCCTGTGCAATGCATTTGCAGAGTTTCTGAAATCAAATGAGTTGAGAGCAAATTAGAATTTGTTTAGATGTAGTAGTATATTTAATGATATATACACATAGCCTTTTTTGCAGATCTTTCAAATTTCTCGGGAGATAAATCCCAACAAAATTAGGAGCATCACCACTGAAGGTTTCTGTGTAATTATCTTAAAATTTCGATAAGCCATTTGCAACCATTTGTAACCAGTATGCAGATGTGACTTGAAAATTGAATAATAATAATTAATAATAAATAAATAATAAATTTTGTTAGGATAACTCAGTGGCTGCTTAAGGTTATAAGGTTTCCATCTTAGAATAAGTTGGTAGCATAATATCCCTTTTCTGAAGCGTGACTTTTAGCTTTGGGTTTTTTGTTGTTTTTGAAACAGAAATCTTAATCAGAGTAGAAGTATAATTCATTGGTAGATCAGCTGCCTGGTTTCTATTCCCAGACCATAAAGCAAAAGTCGGTTTCCAAAATGGAGAGAGTTTTTATTTTAGGGAGTATTTTTTCCCAAATTATAGACTGGCAACACATGTAGAGATCAGCTTCAAGTGCATATTCAAGGTTGGGAGTGATTTAAGTGTTGGTACACACGTCTAGCACACACCAGCCTTATGTTCAGTCCAGCACCGCGTCCTCCACCCACTGCTGGGAATAACCCAGCTTGTACTGAGTAGAGGCAGCTCTGCCCTGGATGCCGTCACCCCCAGCAGCACTGCATTAATCCAAGTCTAAGTTCCCAGCTGCTAGGCCCATCTTCTCAGGCCAGGCCTTCCGGGGGTGTCCCTTCTAAAAAACAAATTTTAAAAAAGGCATATTCTTATAGTTCTTGTCCTTCTTAAGCAGTTTCTGGGCATCAAGTCCAAACCTGCATTTTAACAAGCATCCCCTGTACTTAGATGCTTCAGCCAAGAGCTTACAGTACATTTTAGAGAAACCTCAAACCACTAAAAATAAGGTTAAATAATCCAAAATCTATTGGGCACAGTGTCCTTATTCATAATTTAGCCTATGATTTTTTTCTTGTTTGCAGCGATGGCATTTAGAGGATGCTAACTCTATTTACTTATTTATGAATTTATTTATTTATACCGTTCATTGTTCTGGAGGACATTTAAGACAGAGAGGACAGTGATGTGGGGATACAAACAAATTTTGCTGTCCTAAATAAGTAATCTGTATGACACTTATGAGCAGACAAATTTCTCAACCAAGATATTAAACTTTTCATTTCCTGTGTGTGATTTTATTTTAATGGTATGCTATGGAAAATCATCGAGAATACCATCATATGTTTAAACTGATGATTTTCTTATTCAGTGACTCTGAAGATGGATGTTTTGCTCCTAGCATTCTCCCTTTACCTTTTTTCGTATTTGCATTTTGTCCTGCTTTTTGGTCTTGTTGAATTTTTTTTATATCCAGCTAAAAGCTCTCCCTCCAATAAATATTAAAACTTGTATCAGCTTTTCTCAGACCATAAAGAGGTGCAAACCTTATCATGTTTCTCTTCTTTGTTTCAGAACCTTTTACCTTTCTGTAACATTTCCTTATTTCTATGTGAGCATTTTTCAAAGCTTATTGTAGGAAAAATGATATGAGAAGGTATAACCATTGAACATAAATCACAGTAAGTTAGAAAGTAATAAAAAATAACTCACTCTTCCTGCCTGTTATTTTGCCCCAAGGATGTAACCTTATAAAAATATTCCTTAACATTAAATCGGAGTTGTAACCACACACATTTTGGTCATGCATTCATTGTAAAAAGGTTCGATCATTTTTTTAATTGAATCACCATGAGATAGTTACAAATCTTTCAGTCATACCACGATTGAACACCCATCCCTTCACCAGTGCACATTTTCCCCCACCAATGTCCTCAGTATCCCCCACCCCCATTCCACCCCTCCCACTGCCTCTATGGCAGACAATTTCCCCCATACTCTCTCTCTCTACTTTTGGAAAAGCTGCAGTCTTTAAGTTGCACATTTAACAGAGGGGGCTGAAACCCAGAGCTGGAATGCATAACTTGCATGTGGACACCCTATGTTCAATCCCCGGAACCACCTGGTCCCCAGAACTGCAGCAGGTATGGTCCTAGTGGCCCGCAGCACTGCTGACTCGAGCAGTACCATGTTCTTGGGCCTGAGCGTTGATGGGTGCCAGTCAGGAAGCAATGCCATGAGTGACCCTCAGACCTCCTGAGGATTTCTTGGGAGCCCCTTCCCCCCTACTTTGGGCTACAGAAGTGGTCATGAATACCTCCTATAATAGGACACTATTCTGCTGGCAGTGATCTATTTTGAAACCGAATAACAATGGGGCCAGTAAGCGACATGAAAAACTATATAGAAATGCTGTTACTGTAGTTTGGTTGCTTCATATAATTTATAGAGTTTGTGTGTGAATGTGTGACAAGGAGACTTTGTTTTAAGTTTAGTACCAGTTCAAACCAGGCTACTAGGTTTTTTATAAGGTATTTTAGAGGGGAAAAAATGGCAGCGTGGCACTAAAAAGTGATGAAAAAACAGTCTCAGTGCCTTGAAGCACCATATTAACGAAGGTGGGAAGGAGAGCAGATTGCTTGCAAGGAGACGGAGGGCAGACAGGAAAGAAGGGAATTTTGTGGGAATGGAAGAAATGCTTCTTTCCCTATACCCTCTACCCCATCATCTGCCATAACATGCCAGTCCACCGTTGCCACTTTCTTATGACATCCATTTTCCTGTGTCCCAGTCCCCGTGCCGCTGAGATGGAAGCAGGAAAGACAGTGCAGAGCCAGCAAGCTCCCAATTAGGCACTCCCCCAGGCATCAAAGCTCTGAGACAGACCGTCCTTTCCTCTCTGCAACCTTCCCTTCCTCCTTCCCACTCCATCCACAGCAAGCAGACAGCAGACTTCTTGCCGATGCCAAGATGTGTACCAGGTGGGGCAGGTACTTTCTGGACAGTCTCCGGACTGATTGATGGCTCAGTTATTTTCCAGGACATTTTCAGCATCTTAATAAAATGTAAACCAGACCACCTATTTTGGTTGGGACCAGGGATGGGGTGTAGAGGCGCCCCAAATGGTGCTGGCAAACCTAGAGATCACTCCTGGCAATTCAGTAGACTTTTTTGGACTAGGGCCAGAGGATTTTGATGGAACTAGAGCTTTGGCAGTGTAGGAACCACCAGGCCACCCTTGGCAGTGCTGGGGGGAAGAGGCCTCCAGAGCACCTTGAAGTTCTCAGGGGTCTCCAGGGCTACATGCCATAGTGCCCAAGGGACCATGTGATTCTAGGGGTCATGTACCCTAACTTCTGTACGCTCTCCCAAGGGACCATGTGATTCTAGCTTGGGCATGTACCCTAACTTCTGTACGCTCTCCCACCCTCCCACCTCCAGTTCAAAAACAACAATGGGTGGTGTGGATATTTACAAACGTAAAGAGAAGCATTAAAATGATCAGGATTTGATTCCCCTTCCATTGATTTTCCAAACTGTTTCAAGCTTTATGTTGGATCAAGTTTCTGCTATTTCCTACTTTCAGAAAAGGTTATGAATCTAGCTAGTCCTGTGGTAGTCATGTTTCTAACCCTGGGTCTCAGCCTGGTAGAATGGCTTCAGGATTCAGAAAAGTGTGGCTCTCCACCATGCTAGAGTCTGGGTACCGGCGCTCAGCTCAGGAGAACTTCCTTAGGGACCATTTTCCGCTACAGTCTGTGCCTGTTAAATAGGTTGATCCCAGCCTGGCGCAGTGTCCCTGTGCCTGCTTTCTGCTGTCCACAGGGACCATGTCCGGAGGACAGGTTAGTGATGCAATCAGCTCAGAGTCTAAATTTAGTAGGTCCCGGTTGGCTCTCTTGAACTGAAACCAAGTAAGGATATTTCATCAGTGTCTGTAAGCTCAAGAGTTTACTTAGCTTTATAAAATCATCGCTTGTTGTTTGCAGTAAGAAATTTTAGTCATCTTGGATTGTGGTTCTGTTGTTAGAGATGTAATATAATGGAACATTATTTTTATTTGTATTTGTTGGTAGATAGTTATGTGCAGAGGTGATTAGGGAAGGTGACCAGCTGTTTTACTCATTTTGACAAGCTAATTTTAAATTAGTTTGCTTGATGTCTGCTAATTGCAGGACAAAGGGGTGAAACTAAAGGGTTAGTTGGATGATAGGGAGGAGAGAGGTGTCCTAGCCTCATTTTCTCTTGCTGTTGTGGTTAACATATTCCAGGGATTTGCCTAATACGTCAGTTGAGAGCAAGTTTATGTTAATAAAATATGGAATGTTGTAGGGACTGGAGTAATAGTATAGGTGATAGGGCATTTGCCTTGCATATGGCCAACCTGGGTTCAATCCCCGACATCTCCTTTGGTCCCCTGAGTCAATGATCCCCTGAGAAATGATCCCTAAGCACCAAGCCGGGACTGAACCCATAGCACCACTGGGTGTAGCCCCAAACTAAAAAAGAGTGTGGAATATGGTATTTTTCTTCTAAGTTTATTTACATCTATCTTTATTTATGTCACTGAAAATAACATAGTATTTTTTGTTTGCTGAATTTTTGTAATGTTAAATGCCATTTAACACGTAGAAGTGATCTACATCTTCATCCCATTGCTGTGTCCAAGTTTGGATAGTAAGTGTTGTTTTAGTTAATGCACATGTTTTGAACCCTCTTTGGGGCTAGGCCCTAGAGGCTACAAAGATGTACTCTGAGAGCTAGCTGAGTGCAGCAAGGCACTCTCCTTTAGAACACGCCAGACGGCACCTGAAGCCAGACGGCTTTGGGAGAGTTGAGCATACTAGAGAAGGAAGGGGCTTGGGGTGTGGGAAAAGACCTTTCTTTCTCGTTCTCTGGGAAGGTGGCTCGGTGAGGAAGAATGGTGATAGTTTGGGAAATAATTCCAAATTCCTCCCTCTGGAGTCAGGTAGAATGGGGTGGTTCCACCATAACATAATGTATGCTCTTAGTTACTGTCCTTAAATCCGTGAAGCACCTTGGCATCTCTAAGGAGAAGAGAATTGTTCTTGGTGATCTCATCTTAGTAGTGTGTGGAAATCCATTTTACTTTAGGTGGGATTAGCTGTCATTGCTTTTTCGATACTCAGGAAGCATCAAACTGCTCATTCCTTTTGGAGAAAGGCAACAAAGAGTTTAAACACCGTCAATGCTGACAGGAGTAATGACTACTTAGATCTCTAATGAGAAAGGTGTCATGTGACTTACTTTGTTCATCTTTTTCACAAGGACAGACCTACAGATATGTCCCTTTTTTCTCAGTATTTCAATTGGAGCCCCTCCTAGGCAGAGACGACCACCATAACTAGGGAAAACAAAACAGACTAGGGAAAAATCTATCACATAGAATGTAATTATCTTATTGAAGGTTGGCTCTATATATTCTTTTTTTTTTTTTTTGCTTTTTGGATCACACCTGGCAATGCACAGGGGTTATTCCTGGCTCATGCACTCAGGAATTTCTCCTGGCGGTGTTCGGGGGACCATATGGGATGCTGGGAATCGAACCCGGGTCGGCTGTATGCAAGGCAAACACCCTACCAGCTGTGCTATCGCTCCAGCCCCTCCATATATTCTTTAATTTAAAAAATCAAGGAACATGTAATTGCAGAACAGGAGCAAATATAACATTATGAGAAACTGAGCATTCTCAGTAAGGACACAGTAAGTTTAATGATAGAAGCCAAAAAAAAAAAAAACCCTAGAGCAGTAGTACCCTTAGTTAAATCTTAGTCTTTCATTATTTCCCTTTATTTGGGAAAATTCCTAAAGTTAGGTGCAGTCTCTGAGAGTTCTTAGCAAGTGTAATCACTAGTTCACAGACTCCGTCACGTCCTTTGCGCTTGGGTTCAGGATGTTTGTCTCAGAGCTGCAGGACTCTGAACATGAGCCTGGAGATGAGTGGTACTGAGCATCAGCAGGTCAGCTGCAGAAGGTGGGTGTGTCCAGGGATAAAGATGATGCTGAGGAGAGGGGAAGAGCTGAACAATGAAGGAAGCTTCCAGCTCCAACATCTACAAAGCATTCTCACTGCCTGGGACTCAACTCCCTGGTCCAAGGAATCTTGGTGAAGGGCCTATTCCATTACAGGAAACAGCTTGAGTGCAAGGAAGGATGAAGATTCATAACCCATTACAGAAACCTTTCTAGCTCCGTCTCTGACTTTGTCTCTCATTTATAAGATATTTCGTTTAAAGTATGTGATGGTATGTTTACTGTGAAATTGTTCACCAAAATTTTTAAAAACAAGTATCTTAACAAGAACAAAAAGAGGAAATTCCAACATTTTGACTTTTCTAAAGATGTCACATTACAAGTTTCTTAAAACACATCATTTTGTATTCATATCACTTTTTTCTTTTCTCCTTTTCAGTTTATGTCATTTAAAGGCTTTAACGGAAAGGGAATGGAATTGGGGGGAAATAGTCATTTCCTTTTATAAATGAATTTTTCATTACTTAAGCAGCTCCTATGTTTAACTGGAGAGAGATTTAAAGACCTGAGAAATTCTAAAATGCTTTTCGTAGATAAACTGGAGGATCTTAGGAATGTGTTCAGACTCTTTTATTCCTCATAGGACGTCAAGGGCTTCATTTTGTTACTTGGTTCTTTGCCTTTTGAATCTAAAACATGCATTTTGGAGATTCAGATTTCACATCAGAGCCCAAATCTTTTCTCTTCATTTTTAGAACTTTTGATTATTTCAACCAGACATCATAGGATGTAATTTTATACTTCAGGGACATCATTATAATGCCTTAAGTATATGTCCATCATTTTCAGTGTGTTTCTATCTGCATTGATTATTTTATCAGCCCTACAGGGAAGAGTGGGAGCTTTTATTTTGATTTTGATATAACTATGGATTATAAATCAGAGGAGCCCAGAGTTTACAGTTGATGTTAAGACTGAGTATTCCTTGGATCACAGCCTGTGTGTGGTGGATGGAGAAGAGGCTTCACTGTTCAATGGTTGCACATGTTTCTGATTTATTTTTATATCCACTTATCAGGAGCCTATTGCACATCTCCTATAGGAAGAGGGAAGTTAGATAAGAAGTCTGTACCCCACCCTCAAATTACATTCTAACTGGAGAAATGAATCCTATCTGGTAGTTCATACTAACGACAAGAATTTGACTCAGTGGTCAGAAGTAGTTATGTCAAGAACTTACCAATGGGAGAGACAAACTAATACAAAAGATTTGGTCTTATAAAATTCTTCCTTGCTCAGCTCCCTAACAGGGGAATAGAGGAAAGAATCTTTCCTTTTGCCTGTTCTCCTTGCTTCTTCTCCTGCTCAGATATCACTTCCTTCAAGAAAGATGAGGTGTTTCAAGAGACTTTGCCACGGCAAGAGCTGCTCAGCTACAGGCTACTGCCTCTTTACAGATAGATGCGTGAATGTATATGTAGGACCTTCCAAGAATATTTCACTTTCCTTGCTTTAACAAGCTTAAGAGGACATCAAATCCTCATTTCTTTCTTTCCACATTGTTGAGAAGAGCAGAGTATCTTCCACAGTAATCTTGGTCCTTCAAAGGATTTTTGTACCAAAGTATCTTGGCTCCTCCCAGCTCTGTGCTCAGAGGACCATGCAGTGCCTGGAATTGAACTTGGGTCTTCCATGCAAAGTATGCATTCAGCTTATCATGCTGCCTTTTTGGCCCATTGTTTTCTTACCCTTATATAAAAGGGCATGCTAATGCAACATTCAAGAGTAGCAGTCCGCCTCCCATCTAATTCTATCCCCTCTTTATCATTTCTTTTTTCCAGTACCAGACAGGCTGCACTGTAGTGTTTAAATCTATCCCATATACAGGTTCTGGAGCCAGTAGCTTTATAAGCCAATAGCTTATAATAATAAATTCTGTGCTGGCACACTAAAGAAATGAACTAGACATCATTTCTGGTCTTAAAGAGTACTCACCAACCAGTTACATAGAAAAGAAAAGATAATTAAAATGCAATTCCCTCTATTGGGTTTCCAGAGTCATTACAGTAAAACAGTTCATTTACATGAAAACAGAAAAATTCACAGTGGAGGTGATATCTGGTCTACACTTGAAAGATTAAGAAACTTCTATTTAAGTGTAAAAGGTGACAAAAGGACACTGTAAGCAGTAAGTGTGACCCAGCAGAGAGAAGGGCAGTGTTCTATGCCTGTTTGTACATGTATAAAACTCTGAAACATAATGCCAGGATTTAAGACAGCAGAAGAGAAAGTTCTGTTTCATCCATGTTGATGTATTGAAAGAAAGGAAAGATTGTTTTATTCCAGAAAAGCTTCTTGTTTTAGATTTGTTTGGATCTTTGCCCAGTAGCTATGCAGTTCTAGTGGGTGGTCAATAAATACTCTTGAAGTTGAATTTAATTGAAATGTTACTTGAAATCTGTGGGATTTCTTTTAAATGGGAGCCTCTCCGGTGGCTCTGGGGGACCTCGAGCCACTCCTAATGATGCAGGCCTGAAAGTTGATTGCTCAGGCCAGCAATGTGATCCTACTCAGGCCCAGCACTGCTGGGGACACTCAGGGTATCCCCCAGCACTGCTGCTGGGGAGGAATATCCAGTGGTTCGGTTGAACTCAGGAACATTCAGCCTCTTTGAGCTTTCTTCCCCAGTCATTTAAACTCTGTGTATGTTTTTGGGGTTGGGGGGGGGAGCTGAAGCGATAGCACAGTGGGGAGGGCGTTTGCCTTGCATGCGGCCAACCAAGGTTCGATTCCTAGCATCCCATATGGTCCCCTGAGCCTACCAGGAGTAATTCCTGAGTGCATGAGCCAGAAGTAACCCCTGTGCATCGCCAGGTGTGACCCAAAAAGCAAAAAAGTAAATAGATAAACTGTGTGTGCATGTATGTTTTTGGTTTTCCCTTTTCAAGAGAAAAGGAAAATGAATATTTTATATGTGCATATCATTCTGAAATTTTAATACATTGCCTTATTTATTCCTGAAATCAGTATACAGTATGTCAGATGAAGGGCTAGAACCTGGGTTTCAGCTGATTTGTCCAAAATAACACAGTTTATTACTTAGGTCTCATTTCTTTATGACCACTGTTGCCCCTCACACATTTATGCCCGAAACATGCAACTTCCTTTGTCTCAGCTTGCACAAAGCAAAGGTAGCACACGGTGCCCGGACAAACCGGAAGGCAGCAAGCGTATCTCATCAACAGAGAGCTTATGGCACTATGATGTGGTCAGTGCAAGGGATAGGAGCCACTACTGGGCCATCTAGTTTCTCCACAACTGAGATGATCAAGCTGAGTACCTTCAAGTTCAGCTATTCATCAAAGGAAATAAGTTTTTATTAACTTTCACTTTTTTCTGAATTGTTTTTCTAAATTTACAGTTTACCAACCACATAACTATAAAAAGGAGTGTGAGAATCACTGTCAACTGTCTGGGCATGTTAGAATTGCATACCTAGGAACAGTGATGGAATTGCTTGGCAACTCTTAAAATAACCATTCCTCTGCAGATGGGGCTCTCTCCACCCTACAACCATTACGTTATTCTGGCAGAGTGCTATTTATTTCTCGATTTGTCCCCTTGCTTCCAAGGGTTTGTTCTTATTCAAGTATTAATACTCATAAGCTTTTGTGACCAAATCATTTGACAGTAAGAAGCATGTTAATGTGAAACTCATGCCAGCACCATTTCCTGTAGTTGCTTTTACCATTCTCCAATAGGAGGATCTTTCTCTACTGTCTTTTCTTCTGGGTTATATTTACATATTATATATTACATAACAATGCATGAAAGAACTTAACTGCTGAAGGAGAAAAAATTTAATGAAAACATGGGTGTCGACTTTAAAATTATATGTAATTGTGCTTAAATTATTTGGGGGGGGTGCCCACACCCAGTAGTACTCAGGAATTACTCCTGGCAGTGCTTGGGAGACTATCTGGGATGCTGGGGATTGAACCCAGGCCAGACGCGTGCAAGGCAAATGCCTACTTGCTGTACTGTTGCTCCGGCCCCTTAAATTCATTATTTAAAACAAAATTTTACTGCCCTTTTTTTCTTGTTTCTTTTATTTCCCCTGTGGTCTCCTTTTATTTCCCACATGATCTCACAGGTATTTTTGTGTGCATTCTTCATAGTATTTTGGGTTCTTTCTAATAGTAGAATTTTTCTTAAGAAAGCAAGTATTTGGAGATTGGCCTGTGAAAATTACAATAATTTCTCCCATTATTGAACAATTTCTCTCCCATGTCACAGTCTGCATCAGTGGTATAAGGCAGGTTCCTCTATAATTGCTGACTTCTACCTTCCATACCATGCTTGACCTCCTGGGCTTTCTGGGGGAACTGTGGAGAAGGAAGTTTTCTCACAGGGAAAGAAATCGTACTGTAGGTGATTGTGAAAACTGTGGGACTGGATTTGGGCAAGGTGGGGGGAAGGGGATAGGGATCAGTAAGGAGCCCTTGTCTGTCTGTCTTAGCAAGCTAGTGAAATTGCTTTGATCTATAAAGGTCTCTAGAGGTTCATTGTGTAGGAATGTCGTGCTTGATTCATACTGCTTTATCTTAGCCTATCCGAAAGGTGTTTTGTTTAGTCACAGTACCTGGAGTTCATGATGTAGTGTATGTGGCAGAGAGAAGTGTTGCTGGAATGATGTAGGCAATGCTTCAGAGATTTCCTGAGAAATTGGGGAAAGTTTAGAAGTATCCTATCTCTCGCCTTACTCTCCTTTACCTAAAAAAATGTTTGGGACTTTAAAAAAAAATGGCATTGTTTTGAGATCAAGAAAATGGTGCAGGTGTCTGAGGTGATACCTTAGCTCAATCCCCAGCACTGCATAGTACCCTGAGCACCTCCTGGGTGTGGCCAGCTGGTCTCTTGGCAGTGCTCAGAGTTTTATTCCTGGCTCTACACTCCAGGGTCCGTATAGGATGCTGGGGATTGAACTTAGCTGCATACCAGCCAGACACTCTTCCCTTAGAACTATCTCTCCAGCCCCTCTGACCTATAAAGTCTTGAGCATCCTTCAACCTGTTCTTCCAGTAGCAACCCCGAGTACAGCCTACCCATAGCCTCCCTTTGCCCAAGCGCCTTTTTCCTTTCATGTGGTTTAATATACTTCTTTGTTTGGAATACCTCCTCTGAGAGCCATCTCAATGGAGGCTTCCCCCCTAGTCTTCCTGATCACATTAATCCAAATGTGAGCGATCCCTCTCCTCAGTTTTCAGAGTTCTGTGGAAGCTTTGAGCCATTGAGTACCTATAACCTCAACATGAACGTGACAGCCCCATGATTAGAAGGACCACGCATGTTTGACTTTACTGGGTAATGTTGATTGCTCTTCTTGGGTCTTTGTTGGGCAGACATTTTGAACTGACTGTATAGTAACGCGTTTGATAGTACTGATTATTCTTTCTTGGGTTTTTTGTTCACCAAATTTTAAAGAAATTTTTATTAGTGAAACACCATGAGGTACAGTTGTAGACTTACAAATTTTTGTGCTTGGGTTTCAGTTATACA
>JAOXYA010000019.1:71337022-71348463 GCA_028565675.1 Sorex palustris
CGATTTTCTCGAGCGGGTCCAGTAACGTCTCCATCGTTAGACTTATTGTTACTATGTTTGGCATATCAAATACGTCACGGGTAGCTTGCCAGGCTCTGCTGTGCGGGTGAGATACTCTCAGTAGCTTGCCAACTCTCTGAGAGGGGCGGAGGAATCGAACTCGGGTTGGCCATGTTGGCTGCATGCAAGGCAAATGCTCTACCTACTGTGCTATTGCTCCAGCCCCCAGCCCATATATATATGTATATGTGTATATATACATATATATAATGCAGATGTAGTACAACAAATGTTCATTCCCCCTTGTACCCTTCCTCTCACTGCTTGGTAATCTTTGTTTTGTAATCCAAGGCCAAGGGTTTGTCATCATTTGATACTATTTCCTTGTTTCGTTTTGTACACCACAGCTGAGTGAGATCATTTGTATTTGTCCTTCTCCCTCTGACTTATTTTACTTAATGTGACACGCTCCAATTCCATCCACATTACAACAAGCCACAAGATTGCATCTTTTTTTTAATAGCTGAGTAGTGTTCTGTTGTGTGTATGGTATGAAATTTTGTGGGGGAGTGGTAATGAAAATCTTCTGCAAATAGAGAATGATGATAGATGCACAATTCTGAATGTTTTTAGAAAACTGAATTTTAAATGCATGTACCTTATTGTATGAATTTCACTTCGGTAAAGCTGCTGTTGAATAGCACATAACTATCAAAATCTGTTGTTTTACACCAGGTGTGAAATATGTAAAAGTTTGGGGTTGGAGAGATAGTATAGCTGGTAAAGACTTGCCTTGTATGTGACCAACCCAGGTTTGATCCTCAACACCTCATATGGCCCCCCAAGCCTGCCAGGAGTAATTCCTGAATGCAGAGCCAGGAATAACCCCTGGCAAGTCAGGTATGGTCCAAAACCAAATTAATTATTTTTAAATGAAAAATTTTAAATACACAAAAAACTATAATGCGTGGTAGAAAATGTTAAGAAAGAGGAAATTATTCTGCATATAATAACACATATCAGAGCATTTACATCAAGTGTGACACTGGTATAGGAACAGACAAAACCATTTAATTCTAGTGCTTACACATACTAAGGAAGCAGTATATAGTAACGATGGTGTTTCTCAGTGCTAACAGTATGGGTTATTTATGAAATAGTGTTTCACATCTAGCTAACTCTGTTAATCAGCATTTTTATTTAAAAGTAGCATAAAAAAATCCAGACAAGCTTAAACAGAGACAGATTTAGGAAAAGATATGGTATTGGGTAGTTCAGTCTGTGGCGAACCAGCTCAGTAATGTCATGTATATATGTCTCAGCATGTCTGACTCCCCCCACGCCCCCCAGTCTCAGACCTGGGCTGAGGCACCATCTTTACTGCCAGGGGTGGGGAAGGGACGCCCGCCCACCTTTGCACATAGCAGGAGGCAGCACGCTGCAGCACTTCCTAACCCAGATAGGAAGGTGTCCAAATGCCAGGAAGCCCAAAATGACAGATTTATACTAACATTTGGATTAGCTCAAATTAGAACCATTCTTTCTATCATAGACCAAAATTAATTCCACATGGATTCCCATGGAATGTAAATGTAAAACTTGAGACCATAAAAAATACTTGAAGAAAATACACGTGAATGTTTATGTAATCTTGGTTTGGGAAAGTTGTGAGCATGATATAAAAATCAGAAAGCCATTAAAAATGTCAGGAGGGAATGTTAAGTGATCGAGAAAGTGAATCATGGTCTGTTAAATATAGAGATATTAAAATGGTATATGCCAAAACGTTAACAGTGGTTTTCTCTGGAAGATGTGACTAAAGAGGTCCCTCCTCCATTTCTCCTCCCTATTTTGTAGGATTTTTTTTTTCAAAACCGTTTGTTGCTTTATATATTTAAAAACTGTTAAATTTGTATGATGAATCACTTGGTTGGTTGACTAGTTTGTGAGAATACTAAATATCTGGGTCTCCATAGGTAAAGTTTTGTTCTAAGCTCTACAGGAGTGAGAATCATTCTTTTCTGAGCAGGTGATAAAACAGTGGGTTTAGACACACAGCACTATAAAAAGATGGTTTTAAAGTAACTTTTGGAATTTGCTCCATCTGGTGGCACTTTAAAAGGAAGAACTGAGTAACTAGATGGTGACTGTAAGAGTGCCCCCAAGATCACGATGTTTCTCTTACCTCCCCTCGTGTTTTTTGTTTTGGTTTGTTTTATTTGGTCATGTTTTTTAAGATGAACCATCTGGTCGACTAGAACCATACTAGTTCAGGCTCAGGACATTGGCATCTGAGGAGATGCATCACAGATGTATACATTCTGGAGATAATATTCATGGTGACCTCTATTTCATCACTTGATGCTCTTATCTTTAAATAGTGATTGGCCCATTATTTCCTGATCGCTGGTAATCCTTTGATCTGATAGTGGCTCGCTTCCTTTGGATCCCTATTTCAGTACAGGATACTCAACATCTCCTTGACATTAACAGACATAAAGCTGGGTTCTTCTGTGAGTCACCTGAATGAAATGAAAGGCTCTTCACAGAAACCTTGGTACTTGATGAGGGATGAGGGGAGCCCTGCAAGTTCCAGAAAGGCTTTTTATTGGCACATTTATGTCCTAGTCAGAGAGATCTAGAGAAACAAAAAAAGGAAAGGGAAAACAAAAACAGATGCTCATTTCATTCTTGTCAACCAACTGCCTTCTACCTTGTGAATGAAAAACAGACTTTCTGGCTTTTCATTTCTCTTTCTTAATTATTTATAATATTCAGAACATATGAATCAATACATATTGATCTTATCAGGATTATCTGGTTCAGATTGTCGTGATCTAAGAATAATTTTTTTAAAAATCAGACTTCTTTGTTCATGTCCTTAAGGGACTCATTGGGTATTTCTGTTATTTTTATTTCTCAGTCATAAACAGCTTGACTCTGAACTTATATAAGTTTTAGTATTTTCACGTCCTCATCCTTCATGTTAATGTAGGAACCCCATTTCTCTGGACTGAAACTAAATTGGTCTAGAACTGCTTTTGACATTTTGTGGCTTAGTTATACAGTTTCACCTAAACCACTTTTGCAAGATAAATATAAAACAACTCAGAAATATTTGTAATTTTTCAATCATTCATTTCTTAAAAGCTTTCACAATTTTCTCTGGTTTAAATTTTAGTTTTTCCTCTTCCTCTTATGTAGCGGAAAGCAGTTAACAGCTAAATGAAGGCGGGATGGGGGGCGGGGTTCACTTTTTTTTTTTTGATGGAACTAAGGTGAATTACACATACCTTGACTTCTTTGGCATGAATGACTGAGGTTCTGGGGTCAGGGATGTGTCTCACTTGGGAGGATGTATGTCTCGTGGGTGAATTTAATTCCCAGAAAAAAAAAGCAAAAAGCGCCAAGTTTGAGATTCTGTTCATAAAATGTGATGATGTTCTGACAAATGCAACACCAGTTCCACAGTGGTTAGTAATGTAGCGGGAGCCTGAGCTGCATCAAGGCACGGTGCCTCCCCCTTGACACTCAGTCCACGCAGAGGGGGGATACAGTGAGCACAGGAGCACATGTGGCCTGGAGGACTCTGGGTAAAACCCTTTCTGCCAAGCAATCCTCAATTAGGCCGGTGTACAGTCAGACTAACAAAAATGTTGTCTTGTTTCTCTCTAGGAGCAGCTTACTGCCAGTTCATGGACATGCTCTTCCCAGGCTGCATTAGTCTGAAGAAAGTAAAATTTCAGGCAAAGCTGGAGCACGAGTATATTCACAATTTCAAACTTCTGCAAGCATCATTTAAGCGAATGAATGTTGATAAGGTAGGAAATGAACTGTAACTCCGTAGATACAATGTCTTTCCTTCAAGCTATTTTGCACAGAAATGAAAAAAAAATTGGAAACATATCAATAGAAATATATGTTGATAGAGAAGAGACAGATTGGGGTCTGTATAACTCTCACTTCCTTATTTGTATGGGATGTTTTGTTTGTTTTGTTTAGTTTTTTCATTTAAGGAGATTTTTCTAAAGATGTAGCCAATAGACTAAAACACTCTAACAGGAATTATCTTAACGTTAAGATATAGTTAGTCCTGTTTTAGCAATGTCAGTGAAGAGTTTTTGTGTTTGCCATCTAGCCCTGTGATTCTTTGTGCTTCTTGTTGCCTTGGAGAAATAGCATGTTACAGCGGAAATCACATGGGTTTGAATCTCAGCTTTATGACTTGAGCAGATTTTTAAAATTCCTTGAGCCCAGGTTTACAGTCTACAAAATGGAACTGTAAGCCCAACCCGTGATTATAAAGCTGTTCATCAACATGCCCAGTATAGTGTAGATAGTCAAATTCTTAGTGTCTACAAAGTATTGTTTCCCCTCATTGAATTATTATAATTTTGTGATGGAGTGATAATAAATAGAGTTATACTGGAGGCTCAGCATGTGTCCCCCACGTGACCCCCCACCCTCCTACGCCTCACCCTTGGTCAGGGACTATTACTGAAGTCTGCTCCATCCTGCTCTAGATGTTTTCTGCTGCTGCTAAATATATTCAGTCCCTATTTGGGGATACCATGCTGGGATATCAGACCACACCAGTGACTCTGGGGACTGTTTCTGGCTCTCTGCTCAGGAGTAACACCTGGTGGTGCTCAGGGGACCAGCTGCGTTGCCAAGAGTTTGAACCAGAGACACGGATGCAAGGCCAGCCTAGTGTGTGTAGTCAATGTAGTGTATATAGTCAATCCTGCACTATCTCTCCAGCCCCAACCCAGATCGTTTACTTAGCCTATACCTCAGAGGGAGTTAGCCTAGGGGGAAAAATGAACCCTGAATAATTGAGAGAGAAACCAACAGGGAAGAAATGTGCATCCATCGGTAAATAGACTGGAAATAGTGGGCTGGTCTACAGAGCCGAGTTTACCACAGTAGTGAGATGCAGTGCTTAGGGGGCAGGTGAGGGGAAGAACCTGAGACAACAGTGGAGGGAAACAGACACTGTGGTGGCAGGTGTGGGGTAGGGATGCGCCACCAGTGAAACCCTGTTAGTGTCAGTATTGTAGAATTATAAAGTGTGATGATTAGAATAACATCTTTAAAAATCTGTTACTGAGTTATAAGAAATGGAAGTTAAGAGAGGGAAGTTTGGGAAACCATGTATTTTTCAATTTGATGCAATTGAAGTTATTAATATTTAATTTTTTACATTTTGGGGGGCACTTGAGGACTGATCACGTGCAGTCATGCTCCAGAGGCATCTCCTCTTAGCTCTGTGCTCATAGGCCACTCCTGGCTGTGCTCAGGGAGACCGTATGCATTGTTGGAGATTGCTGTAACCTCCTCACCCACGCCCGTACTATCTCTGGACCGCATCGTCTACATTTCTTTTATAAGATCTGTTTTAGGGCATCAGTGGGTACCCTCAGTTGGCTAAACCACCCTTAGAATTTGTTCCATTTACATCATTACACAGTGAAGCGGTGGGCTTGGAGCACTGGATTTCTGTCTAAATCTCATGCTAACAGGCAGCATCCACTTTGTTCCCTACCTTTGTGACCCAGTGTTCACATTCAACTTGTATTCCAACCCAAGAGGAGGAAGTAAAAATCTGGCCATGGTGGCAGTTGGATACTTAAGTACCTTCCATTTTCCTTCAAAGTAGCTGCCCCCTAAATTCAGGCAATCAACCACACCTGTTTTTCTGTCATAATTCTAAAGATTCTATTAAGATTTCCACACAGAATACTGATTGGCGTTTGAGATCACCAGAGGGAAAGGTATCTGCATACAAATCCGAGGTTCCTCTAAGAAGTTGGCCTGAGTGCCTGCATCTCCTGCTCCCGAATGCCTCTGTGTTCCCCTTCCCTCGCTCCCACACGTTTCCCTCTCTATTCCCAGGGCTCATCTGTGTTCCTGTATATTCCTGAGTTATCGAGCCTGTGGTTATATCGCGTTGTTCCAGAGGAACTGTCAGATGGTTATTATGTTTGCATTGGTTTCAGTCTTACTCATTCACTCTCTCTGCACTGGTGATCCAGTTTATTCTGCAAATGGAAATGAAGAAACGGGGAGAAATAAATCCATTAGTGTTGAAGCCCAAGCCCATGCATTTGGGAGGAGATGCTTTGATGATAAACATACATTGAAAAGGATCAGCCCTATGCAGAGCTTCAGGGGTCCCTGTTTTGTCTTATTTGCTCACAGGAGAACCAACACCAATTGTTTCACCAATTTCCTTTACTTGTGTAATAGCAATAGAAAGTTATGTAAGTTCTAGGATGCCCAGTAAAGAAGCCCAGAAGAGACTTGTCATCCTGAGTTCCTGATGTGGGGGATGTAGTCCAGTTCAGGGAACAGTTTAATTATATTCAATACAACAAGCACTCGTGAGGTTTGCATTTCACACAGTAATTTTTTTTTTATATTGCAGGTCATTCCAGTGGAGAAGTTAGTGAAAGGCCGTTTCCAGGACAACCTGGATTTCATTCAGTGGTTTAAAAAATTCTATGATGCTAACTATGACGGGAAGGAGTATGATCCCGTAGAAGCACGACAAGGGCAAGATGCAATTCCTCCTCCTGACCCTGGCGAACAGATCTTCAACCTGCCAAAAAAGTCTCACCATGCAAACTCCCCCACAGCAGGTATGTTAACAGGAAACCTGATCCACTGGCATTTGGGAACGGCTCATACCTGCACATGCCTTCCTCTGGGTGAGCCCTCGCAGCGGGAGCACTCAAGCCTGTGTGCTCTCAGTGATTTGTACCATCATCGCTTGTCTGCATTTATATGTCTGACAGTGACCTTACTGTAGTCCGTGATTTGCACAACTGAAAAAGAACAATTAGTTACCTTATGGCTATGTCGGATGCTTAAAACTCCGAGGATAATTTTCATTTTCCTTCTATTTTTATTTTATTGGAGAAATTTCAACTATTCTTTTTTGTTGTCTTTTTTATTGCTTAAATGCTGACAGAAAACACCAGAATATGAACCGATTTATTCTTTTTTGGGGGGGGTGGGAAGGGGGCCTCCCAAGGGTGCTCGGGTGCCCACCACAAAGCTCAGCCATCCAGGTGATGATGGTTCAGACTTAGGGCTGCGATATAGGCTGGCTCAGACCCTGTGATACTTGGCAAGCCCAAAAATGATGGGGTCCTTTAGACCCGCACCCAGAAAGGCTCTGGAGCCTTGTCATGCCAGGGAACAGAACACAAGTGATCTTTCATGCTCCCTAACTATTTCCCCAGCTTCTCTTTTCTGCTTTTGAGTGTGCATCATCATGTTCATTTATGCTCCATGAGTTCTCCATCACCTGTAATTCTCATGAGTTGTGCCTCTGTCTTCTGTATGGGCAGTGTTGATTTTCCTTCAATAATATTCAGCAAAAACTCATTTATCCAACTTGGTCCAAAAGTGAAGTCGTTGAGGACAGGTATTTAGAATTTGGCACTTTCTAACTTCTGTGCATTAAAAACCATTCTAAAATACATCATTACCATCCCTACCTTAGAAGCCCTGGTGTTCAACAAGCAGAATGAGTTCTTACAAAATTAGGGTCATTGCTATAACCACCAGTTGTGGAACTCCGCAATTAAACAGTGACATCCTCGTAAGCCATGTGTTTCTATCTCCAGCGTGGAAGCCAGTGTTCACACTTGTTCTATTAGTAACCTTGATTTGGTAGAGAACAAATCACTTGTCTGTGCTCAGTCTGCAATGAGAATGGATTAGAAATTGTTAACGGTACTAATACATAATTATAGGCTTGTAATCAGTTTTCCTCACAGTTCCAACAACCTTTTTGTTTTTCCTTCACTGTTCTCTTCCAGAAAAACTGAGACCATTGGAAATCTGGCGCTGTTTTTTAAAATATACAAAATATATAAGAATTATTATTATATCATTATATCTTTAACTAGTTCTCAGATGGTTCCAAGAGAAAAAGGGTAGGGAGAGGAGATGAAAAGAAGGGAACAAGAAACAGAAGAAAGCAAAGTAGGTCAATGTTGGCAGGTTGGAGTTGGAGCGCCGGCTATCTGGATGTTCGTTTTATTATTCCTGTTTTAAAATAGCTTTGAAAGTTGCTTTGGCTTTGAAAGTTTTCAAAGTAAAATTGCCCCTGAGTGAGCAGGATAGGGGTATCTTTGAAATTACAGTTGTTCTCCCTACTTTTCCCTGGATCATATGGTTATATAATTGCTGTCATAACTGGTGTTTTTCTTTCATTAAGAGGAATGAAAAGAAAAGCTATTATTTCTATTACATACATGTAATATTGCCATTTATTTTCCTTGGTTGCTAACTTTGCAGCCAGACTTGGCTTTAAATCACCATGTCTGGGCCAGAGATGTGGCTCCGTGGGGTAGCATGAGGCTTACATGTGTATAAAGCCCTGGTCTGATTCCCAGCACTGCATGATCCCCTGAGGACCGCAGGGACAGTACTCCCACCCCCCCGCCTGGATTGGCAGGTATGACCCCCAAACCAAAATAAACATGTAAATTACCATATCTGCTATTTGGTGCGAGTTCTTTCAGCCTGCCCAGGCTTACATGCTCTTATCTATAGAACAGAGATAGACCTATGTAATGTATACCGAAAGACACAGCTAATACATGAGAACGCCTTATCCTCACTGGGACAGTGGATGGATCCTTATTCCTTTGTATTAAATAGTGATAGTAGAAATGAAGAGGAATAGATGGACCTGGGAGATATTTAGGAAGTAAAATAGATTGGAGTTTGGTAATGGTGCGTATCAGGCTAAAAGAGCTCTCACAAGGCTGTGTTAACAAGACTCGGAAAGAAATGGTAAGTTGTCGAAGATACTGAGTTTCGGATTCCACTGTGACATGGGAGAGAAAATCTAAATAGGCAGATAAATGTGTGTGTGTGTGTGTGTGTGTGTGTGTGTGTGTGCATACGCACATATACACTTGTCTGGAGGAGCACAGGCCAGAGGTAAACATACGTGATTCTTCCACACTTACGGATATTGAAGCTGGAGGTAAACTGAGTGAGGAGAGGGTGCTTTGAAGAACTCACTTAGTACACAGGTTGTTGTACAAATAGGAAAGGCTTGGCCAGAAAACCAGGAGATGCAAGAACTGTCTTAGAAAACAGGGACGATGTTTCATGGAGTCAAAAAGAAGGGAACGGTAGAGCATTCGGCAGTATCTCGATTTACTGAGGAGTCAAATGCACTAGACTAATAGAATCCACTGTTTTCTCTATTATGGTGGGGCACATGGATCGGGAGTGAGTTGGGGAATGAATTGCAAGCTGAAAGCATAAAAGTCCAACTTTGGAGCAATAAAACAAATGAGCTTATAGAAAAGAAACTAAGCACAAATATTTGGGAATTCATGCTTTCTTTTTGTTTTTGTTTTTTGAATTAAATCACCAAGAGAGGTTATTCATACCTTTAAGGGGAAAGAGGAAGTTGAGAAAAAGTTGAACATCCATTTAAAACAAAATTGGCATGCTCAAGCATCAAAGAACAACAGCAGGACATTAATCTAGGAAGAGAGATCTTTCCAGATGGTGGTAAACATTCATTGTGGAGAGATCAGATGGGGTGACGCTTGAAAGGATGCCCAAGGAATCTGACTTCGAGATGATGATACTCCTATAGAGAATTGGTCCATTAGAATGCTGAGTGCACGCACTTCAAGTTCAACAGCTGACAAGTTTGTGACAAATGTGAGAGTGATTCCAGAGAAGGTTCTCCTTTAGCAGAAGTATCAAGAAAAAAGACGTTAAGGAACATTAGGCTGGTTTAGGGCACAGGTTTCCAAACTCATCTGGCCTTGTTTTCAGCAAAAGAGAAGACAAAATTACTCTCCCCTAAGATAGAAAAGAGACGACCAAGTAAATGATGCTTGGAAGGCTCTTTTTCGGGATGGGAGATGTGTGCTGAAAGCAGACTATGGACTGAACATGATGACCACTTAGTATTTCAAACCATAGCACCCAAAAGGAGAGAGAGAAAGAGAGAGAGAGAGAGAGAGAGAGAGAGAGAAAGGGAATGTGCTGCCCCAGAGGTAGGGGGGTTGGGGGGATGGCAGGAGGGATACTGGGAACATTCATGGTGGAGAATGGGCACTGATGGAGGGATGGGTACTGGATCATTGTATGACTGAAACGTAATCATAGAAGTTTGTAAGTCTGTAACTATACCTCACGGTGATTCATTTAAAAAAAAAAAGGAAGATATGTAGAAAAGAAAAAAAATTACTCTCTCGTGGTCTGCAGTGGAAATCTCCCTTCTTTCAGTTAGCAAACAGAGAGCAATACGCTTCTGCTCTCCCGTTGTGACCACCATTCTTCCATTCTTCCATTCTTCCATTTGACCCTAAAGAGGGCAATATCAGGAAACACCGTGGGGGAGTGGGGTTTGTGGAGAACTGAATATGGAGACGATGAGGTCTGGTCCTCCAACCAGTTTTGTTGCTTTTAGGACAAGGCACCCTGAGCAGGTTTGTAAAAGCGAGAAAGGTCCATGAAGAAGCAGTCATTGGGTGTGGAAAGAAGCAGGGGGAAATTGGTGGAGCAGGACCATGAAGCTAGAAAGAGGAGTTGAGGTAAAGGCATCAGGAGGGGTTGAGAGGAAAGAGAGTAATTCCTCTCTTCCATGGGAAAGGTTGGATCCAAATTAATAATGAAGAGTTTGGGCAATCCAAGTTGCCCTTCAGCTTTTGTGACAGGAGCTGGCGTGGAGAAGAGGGTGACATGTTTTCTCCAGAGCTGGGGATCCAGCAGGCAGAGGAAGTGGGAGGACAAGGAGGTGGAGAAGCAAGGGTGGATGGTGTTTCTCATCTTCAGGCCTTTTTCTGTAGCTGCAAGGATTTGTACAGATTCATCTGGTAACCCAGCTGCCACTTTTCCAAGTTCTCAGTGGTGAAGTTGGACAGGCCTCAGGATATTTTTCTTCCACAATCATAGTGTGTCCTTAAGTTGGCACCAGCCCTCAGACTCCCCCAAACAGAACTGTCACGCCGCCTGGGCCTTGTCGTCGAGGAATTCCCTCATCTGTCTTTCACCACAGTCACAGAGCCACTGGTGCCATTTTGATAGGGAGAATTCATGACCCTGAAAGGCATTCTCCACTCCTCCCCGCCCCGCCAGGATACTGACTCCCAAAGATAAAGCTGGGGATATAAATTGAAATCCACAGATAGTAAGTGTGGTGTGTTAATGCACCAGAAGGTATTCCTGAAACACATTCCTGGTACCTTGACCGTGTTCAAAACCTCATTGGTCTTAATCAGAGAGAAGGGATTTTTTTTTTAATTTTTATTAGCAAAACACCATGAGGTATAGTTGTGACTTACAAATTATTGTGCTTGGATTTCACTTATACAATGATCAAGTACCCATCCTTCCACCAGTGCCCATTCTCCAATACCATGATCCCCGTAGCCCTCCCACCCTCCCCCGCC
>JAOXYA010000019.1:71481316-71496346 GCA_028565675.1 Sorex palustris
ATCGAACTCGGGTCGGCCATGTTGGCTGCGTGCAAGGCAAACGCCCTACCGCTGTGCTATCGCAGCCGGCCTAACGATAAACTTATTTAATATTATTATATTTTATTTATTTTTATTTAATATATACTAATATTAAAAATTATAACACTACCCACAATTATTAAAATTTATTAATATAATGTAATATTTAGAGAAATAGGTGGTGAGCAAAAATAAAATCCTCATCTAACTTTGTCTCTTTTCCACAAGAGGGCGCAAGATGAATAAGATTTTCAACTCACTAGTTTGAGAGCTTGCCTTCAGCTACCACCAAACTACCACTATCTGGCTCATTTAGGTAGAGTTGACAAGCTGCTGTGAATGTCCTTCTCAAAACAGCCTTTTTTTTCTTTTTTTTGAGATCCAGGACACCTTTATTTGTTATTTATTTATTTTTTTCTTTTTGGGTCACACCTGGCTATGCTCAGGGCTGATTCCTGGCTCTGCACTCAGGATTCACTCCTGGCTCAGGAGACCATATGGGATGTTGGGAATGGAACTCTGGTGGGCCGCGTGCAAGGCAAACACCCTACCCACTGTGCTATCGCTCCAGCCCCAAGGACACTTTTCAAGGGATACCCAGAATAAAAACGTGATTCAAATACCGGCAATCAAGGGGATCACTGAAAGAGCAAGAATCCCTCTCGATGGACCTGAGGGATCCTCAACTAATTAAGTGGGGTGGCCCTGCAGATATACTGGGAGGGTAAAGAGATGGGATTCGGCGTGGGTTAGGGGCTCAATGGCAGTGTCAGTGGCATTCAGGAAGGAGTGGACAGATTGTACCTGGTGGGAGCTGTTGTGGGGGCTCTGAGGCCCAGGGTGGCCTGGGGAACACTGGAAAGTGGTCCCTGCAGGAGTGGGGACTGGCAATGAAAGAGGGAAGGTTTATTTATTTATTTATTTTTGCTTTTTGGGTCACACCTGGTGATGCACAGGGGTTACTCCTGGCGGTGCTCGGGGGGACCATATGGGATGCTGAGAATTGAACCCGGGTGGGCCTCGTGCAAGGCAAACGCCCCACCCACTGTGCTATCGCTTCAACCCTGAGGGAAGGTTTTTTATGAGCACCCTGCCTGCAAGCTAGCTGCCTGCTCAGCTTTCCCCTAAATTCTTGAACCTCCCCTTTGAATTCACTGAATGCTTTGTTTCTTCCTTCTTCCCTCCTTGTAGCCTGTTCTGTTCCCTTATTGGCATCCCACCTTGACCCTCTCCAGGCCTTCACGCCCCTTCCTCTCAGACTAGTATTTTCTTTCACGGCTCCCCTCACTGTCTCAAGCATAGACTGCCTTCTCGGCTAGGACTGTGAAACTCCTCTCACCCATTTTTTTCCATGGTGTATGCCTGTTTCTTCTCTTGAGCCTCCCGAGGGGATCCCCCACCCCAACCCCCACCCATGAGGACCCTCTTCTTCTGTGGGATCCAACCTCTCCATACAGGGGCTTTCCCACACACCCACATGCATGGCCTGACCAGTTGTCCTCTCTCAGAAATGGCCCAGGACCCCCGAGACGCTCATGAATTCTGACACTGTTTTGCAGCCTCTATGGTTTTCTGTTTTGTTTTATTGTACTTGGGTGGTGGTGGCTGGTTGTCTAATCTGAGGCCTCTCACACAGAGAAGCGCTCTGCCACTGAGCCTCACCTTCCCAGCTGCCTTCACATTTTTCTTGTATTTAGTATTCACGCTCTGTGCTCAGCGTTCCTTTTCCACCCCACAGAGCTTGTGAAGCAGAGGTTAAGCTCACAGTGATCTGGACAGTGGGAAGGTGTGTACTTCCCTTGCAGGTCTTAAACCTGGCTCTTTGACAGTGTCTGCTGGGCTGTAATGGTGCCCTGGCAGCTACACACTGGACCAGAGGGCATGACACCTGGGCTCTTCTCTTGGTGTGGCCCTGCCTGACCAGGGCATCTGGGGACGAGTGAACTTATGCTCAGTGTCTCACTTGTAAGATGAAGACGCTGACAGTAATTGCCTCATCGGATTGTCTTGGGAAATAAATAAGGTAATAAATGAGGTAGTGTTTCTTAGTGTCTAAGAAATTTTTATTTTGGGCCATACCCAGTAATGCTCAGGCACTAGTCCTGGCTCTGCACTCTGAAGTTACTTCTGGTAGGACTCAGGAAACCATATGGGATGCCAGGGATTGTACCCAGGTTGGCTGCATGCGAGGCAAGTGCCTTCTCATTATGTCTCTGGCCACATTCTTTACACCGAAAGGGAAAACTGAATAATGAAGCTATTATATTGTTATTATTTCTTTACCCCCATTTTAATGATTATTTCTGTACCTATAAAACTCAGTAAAATTCCAAGGAAGAACTGAGTGATTTCCAAAGAGACTCCCTTGAATTATTTATTTTTTAAAATTTTGGGGCCACACCTGGCAGTACTGAGGGCTTACTCCAGGCTCTGTGCTCAGGGATTACTCTTTTTGAGGCTCAGGGGTCCATATGGGATGCTGGTGATCCAACCTAGATTGGCTCCATGTAAGGCAAGCACCTTACTTGCTGTACTCTCTTCAGTTCCTTCCTTTGAGTTTTCTTCCTCTACATGCTAGTCATGTTTTATAACTCAATCCTTATAGTTTTCCTCATCTGTTTTTCTTTTCCTCTGGCAACCCCAACCCAGCCCAACCCAGCCCAGACATTGCAACACCTTGCTAAATAGCTCTGTGCACAACATTTATTCTGCTTAGACGAGCGAGTGGTTTCCGTTCCGGGTACAGAGGCTTCTCTATCTAAGAGGGACCTGTCACCGACAGGTGGGGCCACCTAGGTCAAACCAGAGGAGTCACTGGCACTTCTGCTTGTAGTCAGGGATCTAAGTACTAACACGGGCCAAAGATTCTGTCCATTCAGTTTAGGTAAACACACTCACTTCTGTTCTGGAGCCAAATCTTGTCAAGCCTGTAAAGGGGTAAGCAGGTTTTCTGGACCACAAGGGCAGGCCACTCCTTCACCAATGTGAAACAGATTGGGTGAACCAGACCCCTTTAGGACATGACCCTTGTCTGATTTTGCTGCCTCCCTACTTTAGAACAGCAGCAGCCACGGGTCAACTCTGCTTTACCATGCACCTGAGCATAGCAGGATTTGCAAATGAAGTTTCAGTTAGCCCAGTTCTAGCTGGATGACAGGTGTGCCTAGGTGGTGGTCAACTGGACCCTCCAAAGAAGGCTTCTGGAAACCGGTTCTATGCCCCTCGCTGAGCAACCTGCAGCCAGGGAAGACGTTTTAAAGACTCAAACTGAGAGGGGATTTTGGAGAGAGAAAGCTATGATGGATCTTAGCTTGGGTTGTGGAGAAAGAACTGAGGTGTGTGCATGTGCGTGTGTGTGTGTGTGTGTGTTGGGGGAGTAAGGAGTTGCAAATGATGGGTCTGTGCTCCCAGGTTTACGGGAGCAAAGACAATTCCCAGGTTTGGGCAACTCCAGAGAAAAAGCTGATGTGAGGTCAGTTCACATTCTGACTCATAAGGTCGCCAGCCAAGTTAGATGCCACAGCCAAGTAAGGCCCCGTCACACACACACGTCAAGGCAGAGAAAGGCAGATTGAGTGATGATGGGCAAGAGAGCCCCAGAGATTCCAAGATCTTGGCAAACCCCACCCCAGGGCTGCCAGGACAGACACTCTTGCTTCAGAGAGTCGGCTGCCTTATCCTCCAGCTTCCCAGGGGGGTGAGAAGGCTCCACCTCACCTCACCACCTCCACCCTGGGTGCGGTCAGAACCACGAAAAGGGAGGAGCAGGAATTATGAAAGAGGGTGGAGGAGGGGAGCAGAAGAGGGAATCACAGCAGAAGCCTCGGGGAGGAGAGTGCTCACAGTCTGGTTTACCATTAGCCAGGCACCACACGTTAGTGATGGGACTTCGAGTACCCAGGTTTGGTTACTCAACACATTATCAGAGCAGTCATGGGGGCTGCCTAATTTCCTCTTCCGGGGCTGGGAGAACAAGGCCCTCTGGAGGGGAGGATGCTTCTCTGACAGCCCCTCTCCAGGAGGTCATCTGTTCCACGTGGAGGCTAGGCCAGGGGAAGTCTATGCCAGGGTCAAGCGCTCGTGGGTGGCCTGGAGTTACTACAGCAGCTTTGGGCTCTCTCTGGTGCAGGATTCTGAGTCCAACGAGTTTCTGGGGCCCCCAGGAGCAGAGGGATCCCTCCCAGAAGAGTTCGTTCTCTGAAGGCCTGAGAGGGGGAAGAGGAGAAAGAGGAAGAAAAAGGGAGAGGGTGTGAAATGGAGTTAAAGTGATAGGATTGATCCAAGGAGTATGGTGAGCCTGGCCTCAGGGCTGGCGCTCACTGGAGACCTGTGAGGAGTCTTCCTAGTGGTGACAGCCCTGTCTTTCCCTTTGGTACTTGCCCCTCAGGCCTGGGGGTCAGAGGGCTCTCATTCACTAACACTGGACTTTTCTCCCTGTGGAAGGAAAGTGCCATGAGGCAGCAAGAAGATCAGAGGTCACGTGCTTGTGTGGCATCCACGGAGTCTCAGGCGGAGGAGCCAGACAGGAGATGCTGGCTCTGCGGACACCTCTGAGTCCATGGATCCAAGACGGGGTTCTGCAGAAAGAGGAGAGCGCGGAGCTTGGGGGTGCATGGACAGCAGGCTCCTGAGCAAGGCTGAAGGCAGCACCTACTTCTGGGACGAGGCTTGGGCAGCAGCCTCTGGAGGAGGAGAGGATGGTCCTGAGATGGTGAAGGACTGACGATTCACCCACGCAAGAAGCCCCAGGAGCAGGGTGCAGGGGACAGGCCAGCTGGGTGCGCAGGTCGCTCTGGAGCATGCAGGGGAACGGGAATTGGTCCTGGGCAGGACGGTTGAGGTCTGGGATAGAACTTGAGTACTGCAGAGTGAGACAGGGATGCGCCCGGCGCCTTCCCTCTGCCCGCCTCACCATTCAGGGTAGAGGACTATTGCCCCGGCTGAGGGGCTGCCACGCAGCCATCGGAGTCCTTCAGCGGCTCTGGGGCTGGTGGCACAAGCATCACATGCCCTGCCCTCCGGGGTCGGGTGGGGGGGTGTTGCAGGCATTCTCGACCGAGTCACACACACCAAGAGCGTGGGCGAGGTGGGGTCTCAGTGGGATGCTTCAGGCTTCAGGCCCAGCCTGCAGACTGGTTGACGAAGACGGATTTGTGTGACGCTTCCAGGGCAGAAGGAGGCATGAACAGCTACAAGTTCATGTGCAAGGGCCAAGGGGGGGTGGGGGGAGGTTTTTTGGCAAAGGCAATTGCTCGCTCAGCCAGGAAGGTGACTTAGGATGGAGGGAGGCTGGCACGTGGACTTAACGGTGGCTCACTGTGTTTGCCCCCTCATAGTAGGGTTTGTCAAACACACGTGTCAAGCAAAAGGCAACAAACCCGTGGGAATGGTTCTTGATCCCAGCGGCGGGAGTTTCAGCTGGAGATAATGAAACTGGATCAGCCTGGCACGAGCAGGGGTAAAGAATTGTCTGTGGGACTTCCTCCCACGCGTGCTCCGGTCTCTCCTCGTCCAAGAGGATTCACAGGTGACACTGACTCATCAGTTTGAGCCGCCACACCTGGAAGCAGCAGCCAGGCCCTTAGCGTTCCCACCTGCGCAGCAGCTGCCTCAGTTCTCCTCCAGGAACGCAGGCTGGGAACAAAGTCTTTTAGAAAGTCTTATCTGTCTTGGTCTGTTGCCAACTCTCCACGGGTCTGGGGAGCCAGAGAGCACATGGATTCTTCTGGTAAAAGAGGGAAGATGGCAGGTAAAGCCTCCAGGACTATCAGTTCTGGGAGGGCACGAAGTGAGGGCACAGAGGGGAGGGGGGTGGCAGGGAAGAAGGGGGAGAGCAGGGTGGGGCTGCCTGGGCAAGAAGGATGAGAGCTGAAGGGCGGGGTGGGCATCTTGGGAGCTGGCCACAGTGTTCAGGCAGAACCCAGGCTGCAGTGGGGCCAGGCGTGAGGAAACAAGTGCAGATGCTTGTCTCCAGCAGTCTGGCTGCGAACTGGCAGGGAGGGTTGAGGCAGGAACTGTGGGAAGGGTGCTTTGATGCAGGGTGAGGAGTGAGCATGGCAGAAAAGTCCTTTTTGTGTTTAAATGTCCTTTGGTTGTAGCAACTTGAGTTTCTTGTATATTTAGAGCCGAGGAGTAGCTCAAAGGGCTGGAGCACTTGCCTTGCATGCACTTTGCCTTAGGTTTGATCCTCAGCACTAGATTCTCCACCACCACTGGATACAGCTTTGGTGGACCCTAGTACCACGGGGTCAGATAAGAATAGCACCATTGAGCTCAAGCACTGAATTTTGAGCCTGGAGTGACCCTCAGGCATTGGAAGCACTGTCTGGGCTCCCCCATTTCAAGGGTATTCAATAGATGCAATATCTCGTCCCTAGGGACTCTCAGATCTGCCTCAGACAAGACTGAAGGTACCTGATCACACCTGAAATACAGTATCACTGTTCATGTTGCACCCCAAAAAAAGCCTGGATTGGGGAGCTGACTGCAGCCACATCAGACAGCGCAACAGGGTGATAGAAGAAAAATATATATTCTGAGAAAGAGGACGAGAATTTAAAAAATTGCTAAAGAAAATCTCCTTGTGAATATAACTTATGGCTAAACAAAAAATCTACTGACCTAAAAGTTAACTATTTTGGAAATATAAACAAATATGAAAACCTCAGAGCTCAAAGAGACTTGTCAGAGTCCAAAGGTTTTGTGCACATGCAGGGGCGTTGGGCATACGCCCAGCAATCAGAGCAAAATTGGCTCTCATTAGAGTATTGGAGAGCGGCAGACACTTTCAGCAGTTCCTAAATGGACAGCTTGCACCAGTTCTCAGAGCAAAGAGAGTTGGGCTCTTGCTGATTATAGGAGTAGGAGATTTACTTGAAAGAAATGCGTATCTCACAGCCTGGAGTGATCCCTGAGCACAGAGTGAGGAGTAAGCCCTGAGTACAGCCGGGTGCGGCTCCCAAGACCCCCGAATAGTCAAAATTTTTAAAAAAGACATGGGAATCTTTTATACAATACAAACTGTCAGGAAAAAATTTCAAGATAGTGAGTATCTCGGTTAAAATGTAATAATAATAATAAAAAAGACATGCCTCAAAAATACTAAAATAAAAATAAAATAAAACAAATTAACCACTAAATGAATGTATAATAATTATACATTTAAAAGTTGTTATGTTGAATTGTTGCTATATTTTTTTACTTTGTCCTTTTAATGGGGCTGGAGCGATAGCACAGCAGGTAGGGTGTTTGCCTTGCATGCGGCTGACCCAGGTTTGATTCCCAGCATCCCATATGGTCCCCCAAGCACCGCCAGGGGTGATTCCTGAGTGCAGAGTAACCCCTGTGCTTCGCTGGGTGTGACCCAAAAAGCAAAAAATGAAAAAAAAAAGGAGGTTATACTGGCTGTGCTCAAAGCTTACTCCTGGCTCTGCAAACAGGAATCACTTCTGGCAAGGCTCTGGGAACCATATTTGGTGCTGAGGATTGAACCCTGGCCAACTGTATGCAAGGCCAGGGCCCTACCTGCTGTACGATAGGTCTGGCCCTGAGATTTACTTTTTGATTTTATGTTTTAAAAGAATTCTCCTAATTAATATGGGGTAACAGATCATATTTATATGGCCATATATAACAATCAAAAGAAAAAGAAAAGAAAAATGAATACAATCCATAGAACAATGGTTTTCAAGAAACCAGACATCAAAAAGAAATGTATTGGCTCTGTTTTGAAATGTGTCAGATAATATGAAGTAAAAGGACAGAGATTCAAGCACTGCAAAACCCAACTGGGATTACAGTGGGTCTTGCTAAATAGATTATAGGCAAATCCATTCCAATGTGAACACAAAACTACAGACAGAAAGAAAAATAGTTTTTCTTCTCTGGGAGAAGGAACTGGGAGAGGGGAATTAGGAAGCAGATACTTATTGGGAACACAGTGTTTTAGTTTTGTTTTGTTTTGAGTAAAGAAAACTTTCTGAAACTAGATAGAGGGAATGCTAGAAAAGTGTGAATATACTAAACTTCACTGAAACACACATTTTAAAGTGGTTATTTTGATGTTATGTGAATTTCATATGGAAAAAAGACTAGTCAGGTACACAAGGGAATAGCACAATATAAATAACAACCAATGAAAAGCGGAGACACACTCTTTTTTCTAAAGAGTGAAATGATAAAACTCAAACTTTGAAATAAGTATGCTTGTCATTTCACTGAAAGATGGAATTTAAATCTGAATATTATGACAGAAAAAAATATTTTTAAAAAGCCATGGGAAATTCAAAACTATAAATAACTAAACTATAAATTCTAAACTAAAATACTCAAAATTAGTAACTCAGTGGATAAACAGCAGAAGCAATAGCTGAGGAGAGAATGACTTAAACATTTTTGATTTTTTGGGTTCCACCAGCAGTGGGATTACTCCTGGCTCTACCCTCAGGTATCATTCCTGGTGGGACTTGGGGGACCAAAGGAATGCTGGGGATTAAACCCGGGTCAGTTGTGTGTAAGGATAGCACCCTATCTGCTGTGCTATTGCTCTGGCCTCAAAAGGATAACTTTTATTTTTATGGATTAGAAAACAACAGCCACAATTTAGTTTTGATTAAAAAAATAAAAATTAAAAGCAAAAGAGACAAAGGCATGAAAGGAAGAAGTCCCTTGGGAGAGAAAAGAATACATGATAGAGAGGCAGTGTCTGAAAAGATATTAGTTGAGAATTTTCAAAAGTTGTTTAGACATACTAAACAATAAATTTATAGCAGACTTCTTAAACAATGGAGCTTAGAAGACAATGGAATGATGTATTCCTAAATTTAAATGAAAATGACAATGGTACAGCCTATGAATGGTTAGACAACAAGGATTCTTACCATGAATGAAACACTTATTTAAGACAAGAAATAAATGAACAAATCGCAGGCAATGGCTAAGGATTGTGTAGGTCACTGAAGAAACATTAAAAGGGATGTTTTGCAGGAGGGGTGGGCTAGGAATTCAAGGTGTATACATTTTCTTGATACAGGCATAAATCATACTCCTTCTTGCTATTTTACTGTGAGTGAAATAAAATTGAGATAAGTGCCTGCTTCAATCTGCACTGTGCTTTTATACTCCCTTGAGAGGAAATATTGAATTAATGTTTTTCCAAGAATCCAATTGCAACAAATCTCATTTCCTCTTAGTCTTGTTCCACTGGAGTCAGAGAGAGACAGTAAATGAGGAAGAAAGGGGCAAATAAAGTAGTTTCCATGTGGCTGAACTTTTGAATTATTTTCTCTTCTTCTAAACACCATGCTTCTTTAAGTTGTATTCTTGTACTTTCTGTTTCCATGTAGTTTTTGCTTCCTTCTCTGTTTTTAGGAATATACTCCTTATAAATCATATGGTCTCAGTCTATCTGAGTCCCACTTGGCTTTGCATTTTCCTCACCTCAGAGTATTACTCCTATTTTCCCTCTTCCATTCTAACCTTTATGTATTTGGTGTTTAATTCATATTTATCTTAAATTAATAAGTATTTTGAATTTACGATGTTGCTTTACATTTAAATCTTCATTACAGTTGCATTTAGGAAATCACATCAATGGCATTGTGAGTTTAGGAGTCTATCACCTGACTTACTGAACTGAAACACTCAATTTCCCAGTATATGCCTCAGTGAATTTCCTGATATTCTTTAGTTTGTAATCTATTTCCTTTAAGAATCCTCAACTTTTGAACAAGGACGATGGCATGATATGCAGAGTATAATCCTAGTGGCACTGCCATTGGGATCTCCAGACTGTCAATAAAGTGAGTGGTCTCTGGTGCACTGCAAGTGTGTGTGAGCATCACAGCTAACATGAGAGACTATTGACATGCAACATAACCAAGGGTGTGGACCTTCACCTCCAATTCTCACAGTAAAGGATGAGGAAAGGGGAAAATAAATTTTGGTTTGTCAGATTTTCAAACAGCATTGTCTCTTCATTTACATTATTTACTAATGAGAAATCTGCTATTGTTCTTTGGATGCAATGATTCTTCCCCTGTCCCGCATTTTTCTGCTCACTGTTGGTTTTGAGAAATTTGATTATGATATATCACTGTGCAATTTTACATGTGTGCTTGGATTCAACTGAATTTCTGAGATGGGTGGCTGTATAACGTTCATCAAGTACAGAAAATTTTGGCCATTATTTCTATAATTTTTTTCTCTCTGCCCTTTCAAATATCTTGGTTCTGCTACAAGCATTTGACTCTCACTTTGGCACCTATCATTTCCATACTAGAAATGCAGATTTCCAGGAGTCTTTCTCTGTTCTGTGCCCATTAGCCACCTTTCTGAGACTCTCAGCTCGGATTCTGACTCAGGAGAGTGCTGGACCCTGCCTGGCTCCCCTCCTGCACTGCAGCCTGGAATCGCTCTCAGAGCAAAAAGCTGGGCGACTACATGGCACACCCCATTGGTTTCTGGTCTTTCCTGATTAACATTTATTATTGTCTGATGTCCAGTGTTCATAAACTGTCCATTATTTTCTTAACTTAAGATTTTGAGACTGACATGGGGGGGGGGAGATGAAGGGGTGGTCCCATACCCAGTGGTGCTCAGGATTTACTCCTGGCGGTGCTGGGGGAACCATATGCCATCCTTGATTGAACCCAAGTGGACCACATGCAAGGCGAGCATCCTTGTACTATTCCTGTATTATCTCTCTGGCCTGTTTAAGATATTTAAATAGTCTACATGGATATCTCAAATTTGTTTGCAATGTTCCCTTCTCTCTGTTTTTATAGTAGTTGTTCCCTTTCTGCAACATTGGTTATTTGGATGTTGAATCTCTTGAACTAATCTCCTGAATTTTCTCCCCTTTTTGTCTGTGTCTATGTTTCTAGCTATCTCTTACTCAATTTCCTTGGATACTTTTTCAACTCTTTTAAATTATTTGTTGAACTTTACATTTATGTATTGTATTTTATGAGTTCTTTATTATTCTATGGTAATTCTTTATTATATTTTACATATATGTTATATCTTTTTTAAAGAACTGAATCACTGTGAGATATAGTTACAAAGCTGTTCATGATCAGGTTTCAATCATACAATGTTCCAACACCCGTCCCTCCTCCACCACTGTATATTTTTTACTACCAATATTCACAGTATCCCTTCCACCACCCTCTGCTTCCAGCCTGCCTCTATAGAAAACATTCTCTCTCTCTCTCTCTCTCTCTCTCTTTTTTCTCTCTCTCTCCCCCACCCCTGCTTTGGGGCATTATGGTTTGCAATACAGGTACTGAGAGGCCATCATGTTTGGTCCTTTACCCACTTTCAGCATGCAGCTTTCATCCAGAGCGGTCACTTCCAACCGTCATTGTCATAGTGGTCCCCTCTCTATCCCAACTGCCCTGTCTCCCAGCACTTGAGGAAGGCTTTCAATTATGAACCACTCCTCCTGGCCCTTGTTTCTACTGTTCTTTGGTTTTAGTCTCATACTATGTGATTTACTATGTGATTATCTTACATTAATTCTATAGCATTTTGTACATTACCAAGAAAGAAATTATTGAATGATCTGAGTAGGTCGACAGAAAGGGGACAGGCTCTGAGAATGGCTGACCATGGGGACCCCCAACTGACTGTCCTCATTGCCCAGCTGCAGGAGTCAGAGAGGAAGACAAAGAACAGACGAGCACAGCCTGCATGAGGTTCTTCATTCTTGTCTAGGAAAAGCATCAACATCAAGAATCCAGAGCCCCAGAAAGCCTTTCCCGCACCGGCAATGTAAATAATTGAGTCTCATGAGCTGAACTGTAAATAAAGCAGTTGAAAAATACCTTAGAGCCTATTTAGAATAAAATATCTCCTTTGAAGAGGACCTGGAAAAGTTTGGACAGCCAACAGTGAAGAATAAGAAACATTTCAGTCTTCCTGTTATGAGGAAAAGAGACAGAAGCTGCTGGGAGAGAGCCAAGGAAAACTGAGAAATTCCGTTGCCCGCTTTACCAGCTGATGTTGTATCTGGTCTTGTTTGCGGAAGCCCTTTTCTCCAAACAGGAATTTTCTTATTCTAAAGAGGGCTTTATTTTTGGAGAGACCACCGAGGCCTGTTTTATAGTTATAGGAATATAAAGCAGTGATGATGCCGATGAGCCGTTCGTGGCCCATCAGTGAGGTGCTGGCAGTCTCTGCTGATCTGCTTTGCCAAAAAAGGTTTGGGGCCATCAGGATGAAAGCGAACTCCGGGACATGGATGTAATAAAAGCAGCGGGTGTAGCATGAACACAAGTCCAAGAAAAGAACACGACTGAACAACATATTTTATATCTCAAACTTCTCTTTTGAAACGTTTGAAAATTCCAGACTTGGTTTGCTCAGATTTATTAGAGGTTATATGGAAGAGGGGAAAACAACAACAACAAAAAAACAAGAAAAAAATCTTCTGCTTGTTGGCTACATCTCTCCCTTGGATATAGTTTCTAGGCATTGGCTGAATTTTTGTCAGACAGTTTTGACCCCCAAGCCTTCCTTGCTTTAAGATAACTGATTGTGAGACTCGAGAGATGATACAGTGGGTAAGGCTGTGATCAGGACTGATTCCTGAGCTCAGTCAGTTCAGGAGTATGCCCCGAGCATACTCTGGGTATGGCCCTCAAGCCAAAAACATGACAAACAAACAAAACTTTCAGAAATTATTATTATCATCATTATTATTATTATTTTTGGTTTGGGTATCACATCTGGCCATACTCAGGGGTTACTCCTGGCTCTGCACTCAGGAATTACTCCTGAAAGTGTTTAGGGAACCATGTGGGATGCCAGGGATTGAATTTTGGTTGGCTGTGTGCAAGGCAAAAGCCCTACCCATTGTATCATCACTCTAGCCCGCTCAGAAATTACTGATATGTGCACACTCACACAACAGAGCTTCTGCTCATTGGCTAAAATTTCTTGATTGTGAGGTTAATTTGGAAACTATTTCCAAATATTTACACTTTAATATTTCTCACTCAAGTTCTTTCTGAAACTATATTATTAATGTGGTCATAACAATAATAAATCCTCATTTGTTTTATTAAGTAGCACTGTTCTGCTATTTGTGTTTCCTGGAATGCGTATAAACAATAATAAATCCTCATTTATTTTATTAAGTAGCACTGTTCTGCTATTTGTGTTTCATGGGATGCATGTATGTCTGTAACCACTTATTTGCATATGAGTGTAAAAGAACCAACCAGTTAACCAAGAAACCAACCAAACACTGTGCTGCTTCTATGCTAAAGTGATTTTTTAAGTCTTGTAAATTATATTATCATGAATTTGAATGAACAATTTGAGTATAGGGTAAATTTGAAAAAGCAGAACATTGGAGCACACTCATTTTAATGGAATTTTAGTTAGAAACAAAACTGTGGCTACAGCAATCAATTGGGCTTCTTTTCTTTGGTCAGTTTCAGGAGAAAGATGGGTAAAACCTTAGTCCAGCGCAGGCAGTGTTCATTGGCGGCCAACCACTCGTGGCCCCAATGTCAAATGGTAGGCAGAGGGACCCTGACATCCTGCCTTCTCTTTTCTCAGGGCCTTGGATGCTACATGGCACCTCACCCCAGCCATTAGAACTTACCTTACAAGATTTGATCTTGCCAAGGATCCTTTCTTACTCTGCCAAGAATGTCTTAGAAACCAAGACTGAAGGGAAGAAAATGAATGGGAAGTGGCTCGGGCAGCTGACTATTGCTGGGACTTCACAAATCTTGGTTGTGTTGTTTGACTCTGTGAGAAGCCTGTAGGGAATTTTAAGAACTTCTCAGGACTTGTACGTTTTTCTGAATCTGAGGCTCTCGAAACGTTGGAGAGCCCCAGTGCATTGCTAGGGAAATGACAGTTCCCAGTTCTGTTTGCATGAGCCCTACTGCCATTCGACATGAAGAGCCGCCTTTCTTCCATCTATTATTTTGTGGGGGAGAGATTGGCAGAATATGAAAGATCCCTCATGTCCTTTCTTCAAAAGGAAAACTAGAACAAGGAGGGAGGTGCAAAGGGAGATGGGGCAGGAGGATCAGTTCATCTTTGGGAAAAACTTTAGGGTTGTAACCATAAACCTCCGCCGTGGCGGTGGCCTCAGCCCTGCTGAAGGGAAGCCAGGCCGCAGTAAAATCCAGGGAATTTGAAATGGCGGTGTTTGTGGTGACTTGCGAATTTCCACTGGCAATTTCTTTAAAGCCAAGGAATTGCAATTAAAATAGAAACGGATCCAATTATATCTACCTCCTGTTTGAAAAGATGTAGCTGGTAACAAGAATCACATGTCTAAACTTTAGCTCCTTCTATTTCCAAGCAAATTGTCCCATGAGAGAAATTCCTTCTTTTCAGCAGAGCTCAGTAAACCACATTTCTCCTTCCTTGACTACTGTGGTTTGAGCTTTTATTACTATTATTTTTTTTGTCCCAGAAATGGTGCTCAGTCGTATTCAATGCCCTCATTTCTCTTTTCTTACTTTTCGTTATAAGACATGTCAGATCTTTTTTTGTTTCAAAGTTGTAGGGATCCAGAGAATAAGACTTCTCAGTTTTAACCAGCAAAATGCACCCTGTTAGGAATCACAGATCAGAGAGCTCAGGCCATCACCCTCGGAGTTATAGTTGTGTTGTGAAGCGGTACCTAGATGACCCAGTAGAACTGATTTCTAGGTGGTCAGGACAGGTCAGTCTTTTTAAAAATTTTTATTTATTTATTTATTTATTTTATTAAATCACCGTGAGATACAGTTACAAAGCTTTCTTGTTTGAGTTTCAGTCAAACAATGATTGAACACCCATTCCTCCACCAATGTACATTTTCTATCACCAAAGTCCCCAGTATCCCTCCCTCCCCCCTCCCCCACCCTCCTATTCTTCCCCTGTCCTACTCCACCCCTGCCTCTATGGCAGACAATTTCCTTCTCTCTCTCTCTTTCTCTCTCTCTCTCTCCCTCTCTCTCTCTCTCTCTCTCTCTCTCTCTCTCTCTCTCTCTCTCTCTC
>JAOXYA010000019.1:71513296-71532673 GCA_028565675.1 Sorex palustris
ATTTTGGGGTATCTGGAAGTCTGAAGGCGCCATGAGGCTGCTGATGCACTCGCCTCACAGGTACAGATTGACCTGCTAGCGGCACCATACCCCCATACCATGACTTTTAATTTAAAAAATTTAATTCTTAAAAAAAAAATCTTTAAAAAAAATTCTTTCAAAAAATTTTTATCTTGGAGAAAACCAAACACATAAAACTAGAACAGTATAATGAATCTCTACAGATCCCTTGACTCAGTTTCAACAACTATTGAGTTATGGCCAATCTTGTTTCAACACTACCCCAATTCACCTCCTCTTTTTGATATTATCGCAATGCAGGTCCCAGATGACTGCACCCACAAATACTTCAGTACGCATCTCTAAAAGATTCAAACTGTCTTTTAACAAGCCTAAAAGAACGCAAAGGAGTTCCTAATTATTACCAAATAACAAATTTTCAATTGCCTTTTACATTTCATTTTTTGGATGAGAATCAGAATTTATAAAGGCTCCACATTCATATTAGATAGAACATTATTTTAAATAATAATGATCATTCTGCTTGTAAGGTGTTTGCTCTCTTCCTGACGTGTCTATTCTATGTCATATTTCTGTGGTACATACCCCATCCATTTCTTTCTTTCTCCTTTATTTTTACTAAGTTAAAATTCTGCTAAATTCCAAATAAAATTATAGGTCACTGGAAACATGAAATGTCTTTTTCGTCTTTCCAGTGGCCACACATGCTGATATAATTCCTTACTGAAAAGACTTTTGGTGCAGTTGTAAGACACACTTGAAATCTGGATGAACATATGCTTTCACTGAGAGATGGGGACAAATTTGTTCCTCTCATCCACATGGACTGTCCCCAGCATTTCTCCAACATTACAAAGCGCTCTAAACCATGCCCACTAACATACTACACTCATGATCCGAAAGTAAAGACAAACATCAGGTACTAGGAATAACTCCACTCAACAGTTTGGACTTCAGTTTGTCTTGTGAAAACAATCTGATTACTCAACTAACTTCATCTGAAGGGCTGAGTTTATCCTTTGGATCCTACAAGGCCGTTGCCCCAATTACAAGGAACTCAATGAATCACCAGTTAACTTTCACGACAAAGTTCTCATCCAAAGTTGAAGAGAGGGTCTGAGAATTGCTGGGCTGGGCATGCATAGCAAGGATTATTTCAGCACAAAATTGCCTTCATCCTAAAAGTGGCAGAACTCATTACTGGAACTGTTCACAGCTTGAAACTTAGTTTGGCTCAGCTTAGATCCGTTGTTTGGGGTGAGAGAAGTGACCCGACCTTCAGAATTCAAAGTTCCCTATAGGGAAAGAGGTTGGCATGGGGAGCCTGGCAGGAAGCCAGGAAAGAAGGAAACGAGGTGTCCAGAGCACGCACTTCCCCTCTGGCTGGGGAAGGCAGTGCTGCCCATGCCTTTGTAGGTCACACGAGATCCTGATCAAATGCGGATGCCTGGGCCCCGCTGCCAGCATCAGATCTAATGTGTGATTTAGGAGTCAACATTTTCACAGACTCAGGTGACCATGTCAGGGTTCATGGCATATACCCCTAGCAAACCCAAGAGGCCAGAGGAACAGAAACCAGGGTTCCCCTTAGGGGACACATACCGAGTTCCATGTCAAGCCAGGCTCTGTAGAGGTCTGACTAGCCAGCACTTAGGGTGTGTCTTGCAGCTGTATCAGACATGATCTCCCTGTACCTTAACCCCCAAGCCCCCGGACACACACACGCACTGGGGGGCCTTCATGAAAAAGAAGTAGACCTACCCCAAGTTTTCTTTGTGTAAGAGAAGGTAGAAGGAAAGCAGGAAGGACCCCCGGCTCACCCATTCCATTTCCACCAAAAGGGAGACAGGTGTTTTCCTGGGCTGGAGTGACAGTGGGGACCTGGGAAGCTTCTGGTCCTGTTGAGAACTTCCATGTCACAGCGTATTTCAAAGTAAGAACCCTTTGGAGAAACGCCAGTGTCACATATTAGAAAAACAAGTTCCTGGGTCCCAGGACACATTGGACAAATCGGACCCTTTGGGTACGGGGGCTCCCCTGTGACCCAGTAATACTCCAGGTGATTCTGACCGGACTCATGCTGGAGAAACTCTGCATAGGATAGTCCTCCACCTCTCCTGGCTGAAGCTCCTTCCCATCCTGCAGGGAGAGGAAGCTGTTCCCCAGCCCCGCTCCTGCTCTCACCTAGTTATTGGGGACGTGCTGAGTGACAAAGAGACAAAAGGAAGCGAGGTTCCGGGCAGCTGCCATCTGCCTGGCAGGCTGCTCTCCCAGCTTTGTTTTGCTTTTTCTCTAAGTCCAGAGAGGGGTGTGGGAGGGGCTGTTCCCCAGAAATGAAGGGTACTTGGGTGTCTAATCCCCCAAAGCAATGTCATGCCCTTGGGTCTGCTTTCCCATCCTCCCAAAGGCCAGAAATGGGGCTCAGAGAGGCTCAGGACCTAAGTCCACTCTCCTCCTGGGCCAGGAACTCTCCCTCCTCTGGTGGGAGGAAGAGGCAAACACAATGTTTCTGGAGGTGGCTTTGATTAGTGGAGCAGCTACTGATACCCAGACAAAGCCCTCCTCAGGAGGAGCATTGATGCTGGTATCCTCCCCCTTTGAAAACCAGGCTGGCACTGGCGAGTCAGCAGTGCAGGCTGCTCTCAAAGAACTGTTTCAGGGCAGCTGACTTCAACATCAGGGGTGTGTGTGTGTGTGTGTGTGTGCGTGTGTGTGTGTGAGTGTTGGTTGTGGGGACATAGAAGACAGGCTGATTTGGAGCCGGAGACAGGGCGAGGACCAGTCCAATGTGACAAAATGAGTTACTCAGCTCTTTCTTCTTCAGCCCCAACTTTGGACCTACGCCAAGCATTCTGACCAAAGAACATGGCTGGCCTGCTCTTGAAGAGGGAGGGAGTCCTCGGGCTCGGGAATAATCCAGCCCTGCCTGAGGATTCACTGCTGTCTCTAATCATGTTATGAGAAGAGTCCGCAACTTTGAAGCAAAAGTTTGACGGACTAACTTGTGTTAAATTAAAAGCACAATTTCATATTTTCTTGTCAAACATCTTGAGGCAACAAATGAAACATAATTTAATTCAACAGGAAATATCACACTTGGAAGGAAAACACAGAAGGAATTAAAAAAAAAAAGAAAAGAAAAGAAAAGAAAAACACACAGCCCTTAAATTAAAGCCAAACATTCTTTCCAAGGCACAGCACTGACATTTCCAGATTGACAGCAGAATGACTTTGTTTCCATGAAACAAAATCATGAGTCCAAAATCTGCCTTTGAAACAGTTTCCCACGTCATCTCCATTTCTTAAGGTTCAGGGAACGATGCTTGTGGCTTTTCTCAGGGCCAGGTAGCCAGTGACGACGTCCGATGGCAGCCTCCGAATATAGGAAAACTCTTCAATGGTGCTGAACCGCAGCTTGCTCTGGGGGTCGGTATAGTTGGCCTGGGTGGGAAATGAACACAGAGGAGAAAGTTGCTGGTGCTGGTGGTGATATTTTAAAATCAACTTTAAAGGTGGTTTTCTATTTTGCTGAGAGTGAAATATATCTTTATTATGTCTTACTCTGTCACCAAGAACACTAAATTGCTCAATTTGGCAATACCTCATTTATCTTCCTAGGTTTAAGAAATTCCTCAGGGTATGAACAGGAGGAAGAGAAATAACCACATCTTAGTCTATTCTTCTTGGTGCCTCAAGAGCTGCAATAGAGCCAAGATGAATTTATGATAACCATCCGTCCTTGGCTTCAAACTCCTACCTGCCTCAGAAAATGTTCCACCCACACCTTTGTAGGTACATACCCCTTTCTCCCAATTACCCCACCTGCACCAAGGGCACACACTCCTCTCCATGGCACTCATATGGGTCACTGGCTACACTGCAGAGCTATACTGGGCAGTCACACCCCACTTCCACTAAAGGGCTGACCACACCACAGTGGCATTTGTAAGGCTATATGCAATTCATCATGCCAGACACAGCATGTCTCACAGGCAAGTCCCTCATTCTGTTTACAAACTATGCTGGTTCTGGGTCCATCCTACCCTGGTCCACTTCGATCAGTAGTCACCTGTTCATCCCCAAAGTCATATCCTTCAGGAGGTCTTCTTTATCTCTCTTCAAAGGATGTTAGGACCCTATTCTCACTTTTCTGTTATGACAGTACTTCCTGTGCGTTGTGTATCGCTTATGTGCATGAGCTGCACGACTCTCTGATTAAGGCATAAGCCATATGTTCCATGACCCAGAAATTTTCCAGTCTTCATCTTCTTAGCACTATGTCCTCCCTCCTACTGCAATGCAAAGCACACAGCGGCCCTTTGGTCAGCGATAGCGTTGGTACAACGGACAGTGCATGAAGGAATGCAGCAAATGGATGACCAAGACCACCACACAAATGACAACCTGCTTCCCACTGACATATCAAAATCTTCTTTTGATCTGTCTTCCCTACACAAGGCAGAGAAAACAATTCACTTATTATATGTTTCATGCCACCGGATTCCTCAGATTTCTGAGACAGAAAACATGAGGGTGAATCACTTTGAGCATCTTTAAAAACCATTAAAGTCTAGACAGATAATGTCCAATTACTTGAGTGTGGACTGTCTGCTCCAACGCGGTTCATCTCCATTTTTGTGGAGTCAGACTCCCAACAATGGTGTGGTCTAATAGGGAGGGGAGGCTCAGCGAACAGGCACTAAGCGGGCAGAACTTACTCATAGGTTTCTCATCCCCCACCCCCCGCCCCAGTCTTCAATTCTGCTACTGGGAACTCCCTAAGGTACTTAACTTCTGTGTCAGGAAAACGAAAATATCCCTAAAAACCAATGAAAGCTCCCTATGATATAAAACTTTAATCTATGTGCTTAATCTTGAGCTTGCCTTTTTATGCTGTTCCCTTTAATGATAGTAATACAAAGGAAAAGCAGCAAGTCCCTTTTGTGGACTGTTGGCCATGAGGCATGTAGACAAACTTACTGGCAGGGAAGGCTGGAGAGTAGGCAAGCACATCTGGGTTTGATCTGCTGGTCTTCATATACTACCCAGCCTGCTCCTGGCACTATTTCTATAGTTGCCTCATCCCCACCAACAAACTGTGCTGAACTGATCCACCCAAGTGGAGTGGATTTACTTATTCCATTTACTCCATTGCCAACAGACCGCTGAATAAAATAATGTGGACCACAGAGATACTGTAACACTGGGCGGGGGGGGCGGGGGGGGTAGTCACCAACAAAGACTTGCAGACCCTGTAGCTGACCTAGTACTCTGAGTCAAAAAGGCGCAAGTGACATCCAGAGCTGAACTGCATTTCTACCTGAATGAAATGGAGGTCACCATCCCATTGTGCTGGCAGCAAAAAGTTTAAGGTATTCCTTGCTGCAGGTTTCACAGAGTTCATTTCATCTGCCCCACCCCCCGGTACAATACTTTTTGTAGTTTTATTTCGGGGCTAAACACAGGTGCATTAGAGAAAAAGTCATATGGCTGGCTGGTAACAGGTGGGGCACTGCAAACATAGCTTGACTTATCTGTTCATTATGTAACCTTAAATTATACAAGTAACAGATGAACAAATTTTTCTTCAAAGAAAAAAAAGAGAAAGAAAATATGGGCTGGAGCATAGGGTAGGGAATTTGCCTTGCATGCTGCCAACCCGGATTTGATCCCTGGCATCCAATATGGTCCTCTGAGCACCGTCAGTAGTAATTCCTGAGTGCAGAGTCAGAAGTAACCCCTAAGCATCGCCAGGTGTGAGAAAGAAAGGAAGAAAGAAAGAAAAGAAAACATTATGAACAAGACTTAAGTTCCTTTTTGACCTTCCCTGAGGAAATCACTGCTAGGTGGGCACTATCCAGACCCTGTTTATAAACATTCTTATATAAAACACAGCACAGCAGCAATTGCCCAAGATTTTTTTTAGTATGCTAATGCTTATTTTCACATTACCATATGTTCAAGCTGCCCTCCCCTTTCGGTAAACAATATTTCTAGTATGTTTACCCATGTTTTACCACTGAGCTCACAGAATAGCATGAAAGCACTATTGATTAACCTCTTTGTTGTTTCCAATATTCTCCCCAAACAAACACTCTTTCATTCTGCATGACAGGAATATAAAGGAAAAACAGAAAGCATTCCTTGAGCATACACACTCTTTCTCTTGGGAGCTGTCTAGCTTGAAAGCAAATTTGCTGGGTCACAGGCATTTGCTTTTTTGTCTCAACAGTGTCAAACCATTCTCCAAAGAAGCTTTACCAAGCTACCTTTCCACCTTAAGACAGCAGTGTAAGAGACTATTTCACTGTGATGACACTGTATATAACCAAATGGTTTAATTCTCTCCCATTGATTAGTGTTTTTCCTATCAGTCAGGTTGAATATCTACTTACTGACCATCTGTACTTTCTCCCTGTAACTGTTGATTTTTGCTGATTCTTCTGTGGGATTATCTTTCAGTGATTTATTCTTTATATATTCAGAGTATCTTAATACTAAATTTCTTAAAGTGCATATAAATACAGTGGGGGAAGGGTTTTAGGTTATATATAACATGGTTAAGTCCTGTGCAAGTGGGTTGAACACACCAGATCTATTCTCACAACAATTCTGGAAGATAGAAGTTCAAAATAGTTACAGCTATTAACTATTTTGAACTTTTAACTATTATATTGACCAGGCTGTCTTCTTTCTAGGTCCTCGGGGAAGTGGTTCCTTTACTTTTTCTAGCTTATTTAAGCTATGCACATTCTTTCCACATATGCTGAGTTTTTCTTCCTTCATATTCAAAGTATCACTGTATTTCTTTGTCAATGTACTTCTTCCTTTTCCACTTTTAAGAAGACTTGTGATTATCTGAGACCCATCTAAATGACCCACAAAACCACCTAATTCTTATCCACCTAAATTAGCAACCTTTTATTTCTACCTGCAATCAAAACGCCTTTGACATGTAACATATTCCAGGGACTAGGAGCTTAACATCTTTCGGGTCCTCACTGCCTACCACAGGGCCATATAAAGATCTGAAGAATTTAAAAGACTTAAATATATTTGGACTAGCACAGAATTAAAAGAGAAATCAGTAACAGAATACCTTAAAATCCTAAAAATATGTATTTATTAGCTGAAAATAACCCATTGGTTAGAAAGTAGAAAACCCAGTAAAAAGAAAGAGTAAACAGGGCCAGTGAAATAGTAAGTACAAGGGTTAAAGTAACTTGTCTGGCATGCCACTGAACCCAGTTCAAATCTCTGGTGCCAGATATGGTCTCCCAAATACAACTCCAGATCATTCCTGAGCAAAGAGCCAGGAATAACTCCTGAGTTCGGCCAGGTGTGACTAGGAGGAGAAAAAAACCCCACAAACTTTGTGAGAGAATTAAAGCTGTACTTACTGGAGAATTCTGTAGCATCACATTAGAAAATTCTGTAGCTCACATTAGAAAGAAAGTGAGGAGATCTTGCCAGCAGAAAAACAGCCTCGCATCGCATCTCCAAAAGGGCATGATACTGCCGAGTCTTCTCAGGCAGAATGTCCAGCCTGAGAACTTTGGGACCTTCTTGAAATGGAGGTGGACACATTCCCGTTTATGCCTGAAGGCACAGAAGCCCACAGCCATATGTGACACCCTATGACTTGGAAATGGCCCAGCTCCACAACTGAACCTTATTAAAATCCCAAGCTACCAAATCGTTCCAGATCTATAGTGTGTGGACTGTGTGCTCTTATACCTCAAAATTTCATAGCCCAGTAGGATCACAGCAAATGAGATTAGAAAGTTGCATAGAAGACCACCAATCTCAGCGAGTCTAAACAATTACACAGAAGGATCAACTAAGCATTAACCAGCGCAATAGATCCTCATACAATGACTTTAGTAACATCATTGTGAGATATAACAATTATCACAAATTGACTCCTATTGGTACAAGTCTTGATTTGCCTTTGTGTTGTAAGAAACAATATGAAGAACATTTATTTGTGCTTGCAAGAAGGCAGGCCTGGATAATGGGAACTGGAGTTATTGGTGGAAGAATGGTCACAATGGTGGTGGAACTGGTGTTGGAACACTTTATGCCGAAACAACTGTATTAGGAACTGTAGCGCTGTCCTCCCATTGTTCATCGATTTGCTTGAGCAGACCCAGTAATGTCTCCATTGTGAGACTTTGTTGTTACTGTGTTTGGCATATCGAATACTCCACAGGCATCTTGCCAGGCTTTGCCGCGGAGGCGAGATATTCTCAGTAGCTTGCCGGGCTCTCCAAGAGGGGCGGAGGAATCGAACCCGGCTTGGCTGGGCTGATTGCATGCAAGGTAAACATCCTACCACTGTGCTATCGCTCCAGCCCATATTAGGAAGAACTTGGTAAATTATGGTGTTATAATTAAAACAATTTTACAAAAGAAAGGAAGTGATAACTTAAGTAACCTAAATTTGTACATTATCAAAGTAGATAAAGAAAAGTAAATTTAAATAAAGGAATCAAAAGAAAAAAATAACAAAGAATAGGACATACAAAGTAAAACTGGAGCTATAAAAATAGCCCAATAGGCTGGAGAATATACTTTGCAAGTTAGACACCCAGGATTGATGCCTGGTACTGCATGGTCCTCTGAGCACTTGGAAATCATTCCAAGCATTCCGTAACTCCAGAGCACCTTGAGTGTGACCCAAAAACCAAAAAGAAAAAGAAAACAAACGAAGAGAGTAGGCAGGGTACTTGTCTTGCATGTGGCTGAGCTAGGTTTAATCCCCGACAATCCATATGGTCCCACATGCACTACCAGAAGTGAGCACAGAGCCAAAATTAAGTCAGACACTGACCTTTGTGGCCCCCAAACAAACAAACAAAAAAAACAAAAAGAAAAGCATAAAAATCAGTAAAATAGAAAGTTCTCTCTTTGAAAAGGTAAAACCCTTAGCTTTATTATAGGGATTAAGGCACTTACCTTGCATATTAAGGGCTACTCCTGGCTGACCCTGGTTGATTCCCTATACAAATATGTCCCAACTTCCGCTCCCCACCCCTGCAGCACAGAGCCAGGAATAGCCCCTGAGCTTCACCAGGTGTGACCCCAAAAATAATAAAATTAAGGTAGTGCATTACTACTAATCCTTAGACAATGCAGATAATAGGAAAATACCCCAAATAGTTCTCTACTCAGAAGTTCAACAGCTGGAAATGAATTCCCAGAAAGACACAAATGACTGAAGCTCAATCAGAAGAAATAGATAACATAGTATTATTAGAGTGCTGAAAGAAACTGATCATTTTTTTTTTTTTGCTTTTTGGGTCACACCCAGCTGATGCTCAGGGGTTACTCCTGGCTCTGCACTCAGTAATCACTCCTGGCGGTGCTTGGGGGACCATATGGGGTGCTGGGAATTGAACCCAGGTCAGCCGCAAGCAAGGCAAACGCCCTACCCACTGTGCTATTGCTCCAGCCCCAAAACTACCATATTTTAACCTTTCAAAAAAAGAAAACTCTTGGTCTAAACAGTGCACTGAAGAATTCCCCCAAATATCTTATGATAAGCAAAGAGGAGGGAACATTTTCCAGACCATCATATGAGCCAGCATTTTATTATTGCAAAATTCAAACATTATAATTTTTTAAAAAAAATAAATTGGCAGCCAATATCTATGATCACTGATATAAAGTCTGCAACAAGATATTAGAAAATCAAGTCCAGCAACATACAAAAAAGGATAATATGATGTCACCCTGGGGGTTTATCCCAAGGAATGCAATGACTAATCATCTAAATTCACTCAATATAATTCTGCTTTTTAACAGACAAACTAAGAAATCTCATATAACCATCTCAATAAGTGTAGTAAAAAGCATGAATATAAAATAAAACAGGGAAATACCACTGCATACCTATTAAAAGGGGAAAACCAGAAAACCACAATATTAAAGGCTGGCAAGGAAGCAGAGAAACAAACTGTTATTCATTGCCGGTGGCAATGGAAAATGGTACAGCACATTCAGAGGGCATTTTCGATTCCTCCAAGTCAAAGGTATACTCACCCTATGACCCAGCAATCCCATACTGAGGAATTTACCCAAATGAATTAAGAACTTATGTTCAGAAAAAAAACTTGTATAAGAGGTGTATAGCAGAGCTTTATCAAGCTCACCCCAAACTGGTAATGACCCAGATGTCTTTCTACAAGTGAGTGAATAAAATGTGGCAAATTATAAAATGGAATACTACATTAACAACATTAACATAAACAAAAACATTAATAATAACAAGGGGAACAATTGATTCATAAACAGCACAAACTAATCTTGAATATGTTTTTCTAAGTGAAAGCCTCAACGGCTACACATGGAATGATTGTCTTAACACCACATTTTGAGGGGCTGGAGAGATAGCATATCAGGTAGGGCATTTGCCTTGCACACGGCCAACCTGGGTTCGATTCCCAGCATCCCATCTGGTCCCCGAGCACTGCCAGGAATAAATCCTGAGTGCAGAGCCTGGAGAAACCCCTAAACATCGCTGGGTGTGACCCAAAAAGAAAAAAACAAAAACAAAACAAACAAACAAAAAAACCAATACATTTTGAAAATGGTAAAAATACAGGGGCAAAAACCAAGTCTATGACTATTAGGTGCTTGGGATGAGGTAGTCTGTTAAGCGGGTATACAACAACATTTTTAGAGTGATTGACCAGTTCTGTACAGCACTATGGTGGTAAGATACATGACTGCATATTTTGAAAAACCCACAGAATTGTTAATCACAGAATGAGCTTTACCACAGGCAAATGTTAAAGAAAAACCACCCAGGGGACAGGGGAATTTAGCACGGACTGCTGACTGTGATAAAAGAAGACAGCATTTACAGAGGCATGGTACAAATTCTGAAGGAGGTAAAAGAAAATGGAGCCTCACAAGTGCCTTTTTTTTGTGTTTAAGCCACACCCAGCAATGCTTAGGGCTTACTCCTGGCTCAGCGCTTAGGGCCTGGGATTGCTCTTGGTGGTGCCTGCAGGGATCATATGGGGTATCGGGGATTGAACGCAGGTTGACCATGTGAAAGGCCGGCTCCCGACCAGCTGTACTATCATTCTGGCCCCTGCACAAGTATCTTTACAAAACACTATTTTTATAGAGGCCATGCCCAATAGTACTTTGCTCTGAGGCTCCAGGGACCACCCACCATGACATTGGTTCTATTTGTGTAGTGCTCAGGTTAGGTGCAGTGCTGGTGAGGCACCCAGGGCCATACGCAGTGGTGCTGAGAGGTCAGGTGGTGTGAGGAATGAACTCAAGGTCCTCACCCTCTTATGCCATATTCCAGGACCCTCATTTCATTGAGCTTTTCCCATCTCCCCTGTTGTAGTTCAGCATCACTTTAACTCATGAACTTACAGGTCCATGTAAAAACTTTTGTGGTAAATTCTAAATCAGCAGTGCTCCTTGTAGGAAAAAACAAAACATACAACTAATTTGGAGAGTGTAACTAGTATTATTTAAAAATATATACAAGAGCTCAAATTTCCTCAATGTAAAAAATAAGTGTTTTTCTTGATCATTTTTTTGTTACAGATATTGGGGACATCAATTTTCATACAGATATGAAGCATTTAATGGGTGTATATGAATTTTTAAAAGTGAGATGATGGGGTTGGAGTGATAGCACAGCGGGTAGGGCACTTGCCTTGCATGTGGCCAACCCAGGTTCGGTTCCAAGCATCCCATATGGTCCTCCGAGCACCACCAGGAGTAACTCCTGAGTGCAAAGCCAGGACTAATCCCTGTGCATCGCCAGGTGTGACACAAAAAGCAAAAAATAAATAAATAAATAAATAAATAAAAGTGAAGTGATGCATGATCTCTAAAGACAGAAGAAAAAGTCCATCTATCAAATTTACTAATGATGAAACAAGAGTAAGGTGCGCTGAAAGGGTTTTTACAGGGTCCATATTTCTTTTCCACTCTGAAGAGAAGAAAACAGGGCATGCATGCCAGCTCACAGCCTTCGGGCCCAGCTATGCTAGTGGTTTTGAAACTGCTCCCCAGAAGCACTTTGGAGCTCATTTAGAAAGCACTAAATAGGTCAGAGGACCAGACCATAGGGGGGTTAGAGAGAAGTTAGTTGAACTCAGAAATTTTATAAAATTTTTCACTGGAAAAAAAATTTTTTAGCTTTTTTGGTTCACAACAGGCGATGCACAGGGGTTACTCCTGGCTTTGCTCAGGAGTTACTCCTGGCAGTGCTCAGGGGATCATAAGGAATGCTGGGAAATGAACCCAAATCAGCCGCATGCAAGGGAAACATCCTACCCACTGTACTATCGCTGCAGCCCTGGAAAAGGTTTTAATGCTTAAAAGTAGGTTTCAAAAGCACTACCTTTACCATAGTACCATTTTAGAGAAAATTTTTTAAATGTTTCAAATACACCTTCAAAATGCAGGACAACTCAACAGAGAAAGAGCCCTTTCTTTCAAGTTATTTCATGTGATTGACAAGCAAAGGATAGGGAAAGGATACTCGGATCCCAACCTGCTGGAGCAATCCTCCCCGGAAAGGCCTAGATAGATACCCAGGATAGATACCCAGGTAGCAGGCTCATATGGGTCAAACGCTGGAAAGTGCCAACACAAACCCAACTCATCATATACAGGTTCCAGAAGGATCAGTGGTGACAAACATTCCACACCGTCCTAAATAGACATTGCTGAGAAATTTTTTTCAATTCCATGTTAGAAGATAAAGACACAGTTATACTCACAAGGAGACCTGAAACATCAGAATACTTCTTGGCTGGTTTAAAGGATGGTGGTGCATCAATACTGAAGTCTGGGGGGAAAGGGAGGAGGAAAAAAGAAAAGTACAGAACTTAGCTGGCTTTAAAACATTCAAATGCCTTTTCCTCCTTATCTGACAGTATTCCCGAAATTTTACTTGGTGGTTAAATCCTCAGGCTTCTCTGGGGAAATGATGCACATGCTCCAGACCAAGCAGCCCCAGATCCGGCTCTGCCCTCTCCCCAGGGGCTCCCTGCCCCTGCAGAACCACCAGAAACCTCATCTGCCCACAAGTTACTCTGGGCTCAGGCTGCTTGGGCTGACGGTGATGAGATGTCAAACAAGCAATTAATTACATCTCTGCTTCTTTGAGTTACAAGAATGCCCACACCCAGAACTCTCTGGTTCATATGTCACCATCTGAGTCACCCATAAAAGGTGTACAGTGGGAAAGGAAATGATGAGAGCTCTGAACCTCTCCTTTCTAATGAAGCTGAACAGAACACATAATATATTTGTATAATACAATTCTTTGTATAATCATATACAAATTAATTATTTGTAAAAAAAAAAGCATGAAGCACTTACTCTAAAAAGCGCTAGCTCAGAATAAAACAGAGTTGGCATTTAAGTTGATTTTCAGAAACCCTCCTAAATCTTAGGCAATCTTGTCTTGGAAACAAAACTGAAAAGTAAACTTTTTAATAAGAAGTAAGGGTCTGAAATGATAGTATAGAAGGTAGGGTACTTGCCTTATATGCAAAGGACCCCGGGTTCGATCCCCAGCACCACATATAGTCTCCCAAGCCCCACCAGGAGTGATTCCTAAGTGCAGTCAGGAATAAGCCCTGAGCATTTCCAGGTGTGGCCTCAAAACAAAATCAAACCTTTTTTTTTTTTTTTCCTGAGCTGGGGATATGACTCAGGTGGTAAAGCAGATGTCTAGCAATTGTGAGGCCCTGAACTCAATCCCTGGCACCACACATCCCCCTGCGTGGTATGGTCCAGGGTCTCAAAGCACTGCTTGGTGTGACTCCTATAAAACGAGGCCAGGGACAAAACTCAAGAAGTAGAGCTTATGCACAACATGTGTTAAATCTCTGGCACTGTATGCCCTCCCTGCCCCTGCCCAGACCCTCCAGGTGTAGCCCTGGTGACTCCCAAGCATGGCTGGGTTAGAGGATGACAATGGCCCCAAAGGCCAAGTAACGTAGGGCTCAGTTCTGACAAAGCAACCCCTAATTTTAAAAAAGGGGCTGGGGGTAGAGTGATAATACAGCTAGCAGGGGATTTGCCTTGTGAGTGGCTGACCCAGGTTAGGTTCCCAGCATACTGAATGGGTGCCCTGAGTACCGTCAAGTGTGATTCCTGAGTACGGAGCCACGAGTAAGCCCTGAGTACAACCGGTGTGGCCAAAATCAAAAATGTTTATCTAACAGAAACACAAATATTTCTCCAAATTAAAATGTTAAGAGATACTGAAAAGCTCACATCCATGACAATAAGCAGACTCAACAAAGACACACTTGCAAAGCATACATACATAAACTCCCCATATTGCTGTCACTATAAAATTCCCAAGCTAAAAAGTTTCCTATAATAATGCAAACATAATAAAGCAATGTAGGCTTATTAAAAAAAAAAGTGCTTGGTTTGAACATTATAAACACAGAGCTCACAGTTAGGATCGTTCAGTTGCCATGGCAATGCCCTTTCAGAAGCAAGGATTTGTTTCAGGTTCTTCCAGGTTCTATTCTTCTTGCCAGCTACAGCACCACCATGGCCAGAGTGCTTGAATTAAAAGCATGGATCAGAAGGAACAAAAAATCAGTGGAGACAGCCACTTCAGAAGTTTATATTTATGCTTATTCATAACTGTAAGATGCCACTTATTCTGTCAGCAAGCATTTGCACTCCTGACTTTTTAAGTATTACACATTTTAACTTTCCTAAAAAAAAAAAAAAAAAAAAGCTTTTGTATTGTCAAACCCTGAGTTAGTTGATCATGAAGTGGAAATAAAAGGCTATTTTATAGATGCACATAAAATACCACACTCTTTCCTGGATCTAACATTGTAGAAATCACTCAATTGTAGAATTTCCCATAACTATTAAATTAATTTACTACAAAGTTAGATTGTAATCTATGACCCTATCTTTAAACTCCTTTTTGAAAGCAAATTTCTGCCTTGTAAACTGCAAATAATCCCGGAATACCCAAGGAAGTCTCAATCATGGCATGGCAAGCCTTCTGGAAACCTTATTTTTTTCCTTTTTTGTACTATGAAGGTTACAAAGTGGAAAATAATACCAAAATCTGTCTCAGACATTGGCAATAAAACCAATTAATGAAAAATAAACATTTTATGGTAATTAGAATTGCTATAATTTATTATTTTTCTTGAGAATAAAAGGAAGAAAGAGTAGTTTAATTTCTACTTAAAGTACAATCATTGAGATTTACTTAAACTAATTGGAAACTTTCCTCTTTAGTTATTTCAAATATCTACAACATAAAGAAAGCAAAATGCATATCATGGAAATGACCCACTCTCAAAGTAAACTTTTATTTAAACCAAAATCTTTGGGACCTGGTTCTAGGACATCCACAGAAAGGCTCATCCACCAACCCCTCCCACTCTGAGGAAGAGGCAGCACGAAATGGGATGATGAATAGATGCTTACCACAAAGTTGGGGTCCTTAAATGGCAACGGTTTTGCAGCTTTTTCCATTGGTCCTGTGCCAAAATCAGAGGACACCATTTTGTTCTCACTCATGGCTTCCATGCTGATACCCTTAAATCATAGGAAGAATTGTCTGAAGTTAGTTTATTTGTGGGGGAGCGGGGGATGTTGAACTCAGCTCTCAACAAGATCCTTTACAATGTAGAGGAAAGGTGTTGTACCGAGAGGCACAGCAGACAGCCTAAGCCTGAGGACGATGCACTAGGCTGGGAGCAACACTGTTGTGCAGAAACCACACATGAGACAGCCAGGTGCCCATCCGCCATGCCTCCTAGCACCCTATCCTCACCTCATAAGCTAGCACGGAGAAGGATGTCCTACCCAAGCTGGCTCACTTAGCTCCTAAAACCACCATGGGGGCTGGAGTAATGGCAGAGCAAAAGCTATCACTTTGCTTGCAGCTGACCTGCGTTCAATCCCTGACACTTCATTTGGTCCACCAAGCCCTGCCACAAATGATCACTAAGCACAAACACAGGAGTAAGCTCTACTGGGGGTGGCCCCCAAACCACAAAAATAAATAAAAATAAAACCACCATACGGTAGATTCTATTATACCCAGTTTACAGAAAACAAAACGGAGGCTCCGGGGAACAGGTTCAAAGCCACATAATGGTAGGCATCTTGCTTGATACAGGTCAGGGTGAGATCTAAAGCCCCCACCACCTCATGACAGATGGTCCCTATTCCTGCCAATCTAATGAAACTGATTCCAAACACAAAGAGAACCAACACCTGGATTAAGGGCCTCATCATCTGGGGAACCCCAGCAAGGGCCAGTATTCTCAAGCACATTATGGGAAAGGAAACAGAGGGAAAGGAGGCTTGAGAGCCCTGAGTCAGCTGGCAGGGACAAGAGTGATAAGCAGGCTGTTATGTATGAAGACAAAAAAAGCTAGTGATCACAAAAATAAAAGTGAGTTAAAGACAAAAACACTTCCAAGTTTCCCATTTTCCAAATTCCAATCTTCCTGGACTGCAATAAAAATTCTTTATGTGTGTGTGTGTGTGTGTGTGTATGCACACACATACATATATATAATTTACATACAGAAAAACGCATAGATGCTAAATGTAGGTCTCATGAATTTTGCTGAATGTTTACATTGTGTAACCCATGTCTTCATTAAGATATAAAACATTTCCTCACCCCTGAAAGTTCTCACATATCCCTTTCCTAGTCAATAACTTCCACACAGAACAGGGACAGCCACTGTTCTTATTTTAACCACACCACTTTCCCATGTTCTAGAACTCTTAGGACTGGAATCGGATGCCATATGCTTTTGGATTTGATTTCTTTAGCTTAGTTTGCGAGGCCTGAATCAGTAGTTTGTTTCTCAATCTGAAACAAACTGTATACTCAGCCTGTATACTCTCTGCAGAGCAGTATGCCACCACACTGATAAATCACAATTTGTTTTTCCATTTTCCTGTTGATGGACATGTGGGTTGTTTTCAGTCTTTAGTTAATATTAATAAAGCTGCCGTTAACTTTCTGTGCAAGTCTTTGTGTGGACATGTGTTTTTACTTCTCTTGGGTAAATAGGAATGGAAGGGTTGGGTTAAATTTATGTTTAACTTGATAAGAAATAGCAAAATCATTTTCTTAAATGGCTACATTCTTTAACTCTCCCAGTAGCAGTGTGCAAGAATTCTAATGGCAGAGGCTGGAGACTGAGTACAAGAGGTAAGGCACTTGAATAGAATACTGCTGGCTCTGTTACCAATTTACCAATCCCCAACACTGCAGATAGCCTGGAATAGACCCTGAGCACTACAGAGTGTGAATCAACCCTCTCCCCGAAAGGAGTTCTGACTGAAGACACAGCCACTCCCCAAAACATAATGTCCGGGATGGCAGGGAAGGGGAGTAAGAGATAGAGGGATCATTTCATCTGCTACAGTAGTTCTCTTAATGGATGTCTTCTCAAACATCTGACTCTTTTTCAGGTCTTTCTCTCCATCGTCTGGGAAACTTCTTCTCTGTTCACATCAACACCTTTGTGTAGATTGCTCCCCACCCTTGTAGTCTTTCATAACATTTCTGACCAAGGCCAAACTCAAAAGCCAATTATCTAGCAACTAGGAAGCCTCCAATTTCCCATCCATTTCCCACCACCAACAGTCCAAAGAGATATAGGTTCCGCCCACCCCTGTCCCTGTTCCCAACTTCCCATAGCTTGTTCCATCATCTGGCACCTTCCTCAGCCCTCACTTTAAAGGAGACTATTGCGCGCATACTTTGCCCACTCCATTCACAGCACAAGTCTGAGGCACCTTCAAAAGCAAGCTTGGGTCAGGTCTATTAGCGCAACAGGCTGGGCACATGTTTCATATGTGAAGAGATGTGAGTTCGATCCCTGAGCACTGCTGGGAATGATTCCTGAACAGACAACCAGGAAAAGCCCCTGCACATTGCTGCATGTAGTCCAAAAAAAAAAAAGAAAGAAAGAAAGAAAGAAAGAAAGAAAGAAAGAAAGAAAACAAAGAAAGAAACAACCACAAAACCAAAAATGTTTTCATGTCACTTCATGTCACTCCCCACTTCTGGTGAGTCAGCAGTTCCCCAGAGGACTGCCCTTGGGATTAGAAATACATCCTGGTGGCCCCTCCGGCTCTGCCTCTTGCCTCCTTCCTGTATTTTGTATTTCCTGGTAGAAAATACATCTGTCTCATTCTATATAGCACAAATATTTTCCGATTTCTCCATTTTCAGTTATGCTCCACTAAAACAATTTTCACCAGGATAATTTCACTCTGTCAGTTTTGATTTTGTCACAAAGACTAGAATGAGAATTTTGGACATGACTTTGCTGCCTGCGTGATTTTTCCTTCACGGTCATAGCAGTTCTGCCAGGTATATCTGTCCTGGGGGACTCAATTTGATGAGGAAAATTTGATTCTCCCATCACATTTAATCAATAACCAATGTCACCTTGTGTGGTTTAAGCTAGCTGTGAATATTACTTTGTGGAGATTATTGGTAAGAGTGACACAGATTACAAACTAAATATAAGATCGATACTTTGTTTTTAAAACCTAGTCAATGAAAAAATAGCTGCTTAGTGAAACTAAGAAATACAACAGAAGAAAGACAAAGGAGATAGGCAAATGGATGAGGATGGGGAGTTTCAAGAGTAAGCATGAATCAAAACATCCTGCGTTAATAAATGGCTCAGTCTTTGAGTATCTGACCCAATTCTTGGCTCCAGGTAATGATAGTTGTGATTGGGCCCAGTTTTCTACTGGCAGATGTGAATAAGATGAGAGGGATGAAGAGATGCAGAAAGAAGACAAAGAGGTAAAAATTTCCAAGCATAGATTTTTATAGTGGGGCTTTGATTTTTTTGGTTTGGGGCCACACTCAACATTGCTCAGGTGTTGGATTACAGTTCTGAGCATTTTAGGTTTAACATTGGATTGTCCTTGCTCCTCCCACAGGGAGTTTAGGTTTATTGAGTTACTCCCACCACAGTGCTCCTGAGGCACACCCAATTCCATCAGGACCCTGCCAATCCTGTGTTTATCTTTAACCTCTTCTTTGTGCCCTTCTTCCCTTACCTATCATAAATATCCCCAAATCAGACACTGTAACCTGTAAAGTCAAATCTTCCGAGGGCTCTGGACTCTGTATATCAATGAAATATTACTTTTCTTTTTTCTTTGTACAGTTTATTTTAGAGCAATGTCCTTTTTGTATAGACAAAGGAAGACAGTAAATACTATCTTAGTCAGGGAGTTTACTGGCTCCGACAATATATACTCCTCAGCATCCTGTTGGAATGGGTCAAGTTCACAGTGCAAAGCAAGTGTCGTAAGCCCAATACAATC
>JAOXYA010000019.1:71579114-71597626 GCA_028565675.1 Sorex palustris
GCGGGGACGCCTGAGCTCCTGAAGGGAGAGGTGGAAGTCCCGGGGCCACACGAGCGGCAGAGCTGACCTGTGTTTGTCTTAAGTATAATTTTAATGATAATTTTTTATGTACTAGTATAGTGGTACATATCAACTGTTGTTTTCCACAATTTTTCTGACCTGTTCAAACTCCAAAAACCATTTTCACTATTTGTCTTTCCCTCTTTCCTAGATAGGAAGTCAGTTAGATCACCACATTTCGTATAAAGGACAAGAGAGATAGTACAGTGGGCAAGGCACTTATTTGCACTAAGCCAACCTGGGTTTGATCCCAGGCACCACATATGACCCCCCTAGCCCCCAGCCCAGGAGTAAGCCCTTAGCACCATTAAGGTGTGACACAAAAACAAAACAAGGGACCAGATCTGTAGAAAGGTGATAGGATACTTGCCTTGCACACGATTGACCTGGGTTTGACCTCTGATACCACATTTGTTCCCTGGAGCCCCACCAGGAGTGATCCTTGAGTGCAGAGGCAGGAGTAGCCCTCAGTACCACCGAAAGTGGCCCCAAAATAAGTATAATACAAGTGAACAAAAAAACAAATTTAAAGATATATCTGTGGGAAAGGAAGATAGCATAGGGGTCGGAGAGCATGCTTTGCATGCACTAAACCCCACTTCATTTCCCTGCATTCATGCCTCCTACTTCCACCCCAGGACCACAGGGAATTGGTTGGTGGTACTGCAGAGCCCAAGCAGTTTCATATCCTTGAGCTCTAGCCTAACTCGTGTAGTCCAGTTAGACAAGTATCATCCAGCTGAAATGTATGGGCTACTTGGTAGACTGCCCCTCCCTGCCCCCCTGTATACCCTGATGTATCTGTAACACCTTCCCATTACTAGAATTCTTTAGGAAATAGAGTCACAAGTACGCCCAGTAGCTCCACATAAAATCTTTCTTTCCCTTGATTATTCTTAACCTTGTCCTATAGGAACTGGTTGGGAAAACTTTTGACCATACCACTGTCAGTAGCTTGTTCAGCATAAATTTCACTAACCCGAAGAACTTTCCTTTTGCTTTGAAGACACTGAGCTTTGGTCTAAATTTTTCAAATCTTTTATATTTATATTCTTTGTATTTATATTCTTTGCAGGCAGTCATTTTTCTTATTTCTATCAGAACTTTTCAGGAAATCTCCTGACTTCATACATATCTGTGTACTCTTATTTCTCCTTTTCCTCTTCAGTTACCTATTTTTCCCCCTATAAAACATTATATTTCGAACTCCTTATCTATTGAGGATCTCTGTCTAGTCTAGCAGACTCCATTTGCAGCTTCTTGATACAGTGTATAGGGTCAGCAACTTTGGTAGTTGGTAAAAATCCATTTCTGCCTTTTTAAGAAGTCCCACATGTTCTGAACTTACAGCTATTGCATATTCTGTTCTTTCTCCCTTCAGGGGTTTAAATTTAATGCTGATGGACATTCTTTCTGTTCTTGAATCTTAAACACCATTAGAAAAAGAATTGATCCTTACATAGAGTTGCTTGAAAAACTGCTAAGATGCCTGTCCTTGACTGAGCCTAAGTCTCCCTCCTAATTTCATCTCCAGTTAAGTAGAAGCAACTCCTAGAAAATGCACTGAGGAAATAAAAGGCTTCCTGTAGCAGAATAAGTTAGTAATAAGTTAGCAAGCTTCACTGAAAGTACTCATTAAATACATCTTGAATGAATACTGTAAAATAATATAATTCCTGCATAGTAGAAGGTCATTTTTTTCATTTTGTTTTTTTTTCCCTCCCACAGACTTTTTGAAAAGACCTCTAGAGAGCTATGTGAGAAAATTAAAAGTACCAGTTCATGTAATTCGAATGGAACAACGGTCTGGATTGATCAGAGCTAGATTAAAAGGAGCTGCTGTGTCTAAAGGCCAAGTGATCACCTTCTTAGATGCTCACTGTGAGTGTACAGTGGGATGGCTGGAACCTCTCTTAGCCAGGATCAAACATGACAGGTAATTGTGTTGGGCTGTAAATTTAGTTTAAATGCATTTGGCCTAAGCTGTGTGGGAAGTTGTAAAGTACCATTTTAAAATAAAGATAAAAATAATTTCTTCTTGGGGCTGGAGCAATAGTTCAGTGGTGTAAGGCGGTGCTTGCCTTGCACAAAGCCAATCCAAGTTCAATCCCCAGAACCCTATACCATCCTCTGAGCAACAACAGGAGTGTCCCTGAGTGGAAAGCCAGGAATAAGGCCTGAGCACTGCTAATAATAGAAATAATAATAAGTTTCCTCTCAAACATTTTTTCAAGATCATGATAGGTCTAGGAATGTGGCTCAGTGGTAAAGCACTAGTCTTGCATATGTGAGGCCCTGAGTTAGGTCTTCAGCACTATTCTACAAAATAATAATAAAATACCCACTGTCCACTGTCCTCCTGTTGTTCATTGATTTGCTCGGGTGGGCCCAGTAATGTCTCCATTGTGAGACTCATTGTTACTGTGTTTGGCATAACGAATACTTGAACAGGTAGCTTGCCAGGCTTTGCCATGTGGGTGAGATACTCTCAGTAACTTGCCAGGCTCTCCGAGAGGGGTGGAGGAATCAAACTCGGCTCAGCCAACTGGCGGGCCACTCACAAGGCAAATGCCCTACTGCTGTGCTATCGCTCCAGCCCATAAAATACCCATGATACTCTATATATGAAGACAGCCACATTTTCAAGTCTGGTTAGAATGTCTGTAAACTGTGTTGTTAGTGAAAATGGATTAGGAAGCACATTGTTAGGATATATACTGACCCCACTTGTCGCTAAGTAGGAACAAAACAGATGGAGAGTGAGTGAAATCAGAGAAGTTAAACCATTTGCATGTCTCTGTTCTCTAAAATTAACACTGGAGTAGACAAGTCATCTTATTTTTACCTACATTCTTATTGGGACTATAGTTCTCAACTTTTAGCACAGCAAGAAATAGAAAGGCTTGGGGAGACGTGCATCACATCCTCAAATGCTTGGTTGTATGTAGACAGACACTGTGGAGTGTATGACCCTGGTTGTAGTCTTTCTTGACACACATTTTTCAGAGATTTACTGCTGCCTTGTGACTCAGTTCTTATATATATTGGAGAAAGCCTAACCTTAGTCTCCTTGACCTGTATTATTTGAATTTTTGTCACTGGTATTTGGTCTAGAGGCTCTCTGTGTCAATAATAAGGTTTAGATTTTAGCAAGATAAACTGACGAACCACATGGAGCATGGCAAGAGCCCTTGCATCTGTTCCTTAGCAGATGATGGCCCTACATCTCTTTTCCCTTTCAAAGTTGAATAGGAAAAAAAAGCATTAGAGTAATAAGATATTTCCTAAAGATATAGCTTTAGAAAAGAGACTATAACCTGAAGGACTAGGAGATCTCTATAATATAAAAGTATTTAAGAAATATTTTTTTAAAAAATAAAACATAACCTTTATGAAACAGGAGCACAATGATGGGAGATGTAAGAAATAGCAAAGAGGAATTAGCTGAAGTAACAACCAGAGATATTTCCAATTTGGATGATATGCTAGATTAAACATGAATAACTGTCAGCTGAAGAAACTGGATAAAATAAGACGTTTTTTAATGCTTTACTGAGTTGGCAATGAAGAAATTTCACAGATCTCAAAATTAAATCAGAACAAGTGAGCTGCCCAAACATTTAAAGCCAGCTTTCATTTGTGAGGTTTCTTCTGAATATAGGTAAAAGTGATTCGCTACCATGACCCACCGGACAGGAGACAAGGCTGAGGCCTTACTTAGGCTGGGAAGATGAATAACAAATACCTACAGAATGTACTTGACCATGTCCTTCCATTGAGAATGAGTAATAAGTCTCACCAAATCAAAGAGAGCTTCCTTGTTTCAAGAGCTTGGTGTGTGTTGAAACAAATGGGGAATTTATGAGGCGAAAATAAAGAAGAGGGAAACACCCCCCTTTTAAAATTTAAGAACATGTTTTAATTTAAGAAACATTTGGGGTGTGGAAGACTGAAGAGATAGTACAGCATTTAAGGTACTTGCATGTGACTGAATCGGGTTCCGTCCGAACCTTGGTACTCCAGATGGTGCCTTGGGCACTGCCATATATACCCCCAAAACAACTGTTTAAAAAAAACACACACAAAAGAAAACAAAGAATCACTTTGGGCTGGGGAGAGAGCTCAGAAGGATGGACCACATGCTTTGCATATGGGAGCTGCAGGATCAGATTCCAGTACATGATTCCCTTAGACTACCATGTATGTCCCAGAAACCAAAGAAAAAAGGAATATCTTTATTTCAAAGGATGGTACAAATACATATGTATAATGTAGACTTGAATAGGTGTAACAGAAATATCATTTATGATAACAGTGGAAATTATAAACCAAATTTATATGTAAAAAAGATACATGATATAGAATGCTGACATTTACTAGAATGTAATATAGTGGAGAGAAGGATATATAGAATAGAAAAGTGCATATAGAAATACCGGTTATTCAAACATTGAACTGTAAATTCAGTATGTTTCCAATTCAGATCTAAACATGGAATTTTCTTAGAGAAGAGAACTTGACTCTTACATTAATCTGAAAATGCAGTTTAAAAAAAAATCATCTTAAGCGGGACTGGGGTGAAAATACAGCAGGTAGGGTGCTTGCTTTTCATGCAGCTAACCTGGGTTTGATCCCCAGGTTGTGTGGTCCACAATTCCTGAGCACAGAGCCAGAAGTAATCCCTGAACATTGGTGGGTATGGCCCAAAAAAAGCAAAACAAATCACTAAGATACTTCTGAAGGAAAATAGGTACAGTAGAACATGTCTTTTGTGCCAGATATCAAGACTCACTTTAATTGGCAATGGTGTATTAATGAAGGAATTCACAACTAAGACATACAAAACAATAGTGTCTAGACACCGTCCCAGAGTTTATATGGAAACAGAGGCAACACTAAAAATTCCAATGTGGGAAGGGATACATCTTCAAATAGTGCTGAGTAAACTGGTGATCACAGAAACATAAATGAAGTTAAATCTTAATGCACATTCTACCTAAAAATCATTTCTATAAGGAATAAAGGCAAAAATTATATAGAATAGCTTTAGCTTTATGATTTGGAGTAGGAAAAGATTTCTTTAATAACTATATCACCTGGGGTGGGGGGGGGGCATTTGCCTTGCACACAGCTGACCCGTGTTCAATTCCCAGCATCCCATATGGTCCCCCGAGCAATGCCAGGAGTAATTCCTGAGGGCAAAGCCAGGAGTATCCCCTGAGTAATGCCAAATGTGACCCAAAAAGAAAAAAAAATCCCCTGGATGGGAAAGATAGCGTATTTTCTGAAATGTGACTGCCAAGGATGTAAATATAGTGCTTTGTAGTGGGCTGTGGTCATGTGACATTTTTCAGGTTTACCCCCCCAAAAAAACAATAGAAAAATATTTTAAATATATATAATTTATCCAAAAATATAATTCATCAAGAATATTCTTTTTAATATGAAAATATAATCTTTTTAATTTTTGTTTTGGTGCCCAGGGCTTACTCCGGCGCTATCCACTGGGATTACTCCAGGCGAGTTCAAGGGATTACATTGGGTACCATGTCTGCAAGGCTGGCACCCTACCCACTGTACTGTCTTTCTGGATTTACTTTATTTTTTATAGGGGCTACATTCTACAGCACCAACAGTGCTTAGGGACCGAAGACTACTTTGAGGAAATCAAGAGTCAGTGGTGGGAGGCCCAGGAGGCGACCGGGGTGTTTCCCGGTTTTGCTGTGTTGGGGAGAATGGCCCCATCTAGACCACATCCTGTGGTACTTGGAGACCACTAAACTACACCTAGTGTTCTCAGGGGCCAGGCCATACTACGAATCAAACACAGGGCCTTGTATTTCTAGATTTGTGCTCTACCACTTGAGCTGTCTCCCCTGCCTAACAATAAAGTTCTTATATCTAATAACATGCTGTTTAGCATTACCACATGCAGAAATAAGAGGATATAGCATCCAAAGTTGTGAGCATTATTGAAAAGCTGTATTATGAAATACATCTGCATGTAACATTTTTAGAAAAAATAATAGTTCAAAAAGTTCCTTGTTTGAATTCAGCGATCTCACTCTAGAAGTTTTCTTCCAAAGCAAAGTGGAATATTGTGTATATAAACTTGTTCATTTACAAAACAGAACACAAATGTCCAAGAGTTGTCTATTAAAACTATTATTTAAGAGGATTAAATGTGTAGTCATTAAAAGTGCTGTTTTGCAAACTGTAGAAATAGTATAAATGTGACAAATGTGCGAAAGTAGAAATGAAAAGAGGTAGAGTAAATTATGTAGCTTGTTAGAATTTGGAAAGAATAGTCTCACCATTACCTTTAATATTACAGATTATATTTTCATTTAAAAAATGCCAGGTTACAGTTGTTTTGTGGTTTTGTTAGGACTCAAATGGGAAAGTGAAATGATTCTTCCAATTTGATTTAACAATTGCAGGAGAACGGTTGTATGTCCTATCATTGATGTGATCAGTGACGATACTTTTGAGTACATGGCAGGCTCTGATATGACCTATGGTGGCTTCAACTGGAAGCTCAATTTTCGCTGGTATCCTGTTCCCCAAAGAGAAATGGACAGAAGGAAAGGTGATCGGACACTTCCTGTGAGGTAAATTAGATTGCCAACATTTTCCCTATCACTGGCAGGGGATTGTGAAACTTTGGAAATCAAACTAAAAAGGATTATAAGGTATTTTAAAAGACATGAAGCATTTGAAGTTAAAAGCCAAACTTTCACCTGTGTATTTTAAAGAGGAATTTTGTTCTGTTCAGTAATCATAAATGTTCATGTATGTAAATGAGGAATTAAGGTTGTGTGTGTGTGTGCATACACACCCACATGCATATATATTTATGTATATATATACACACACATATATGCAAAATTTTACAAACCATTTTTAACTTTAAAGATAATATTTAACTTAAACTGCCCCTTAATTAGTTCTTCTATATCAATATGTGAAAATATTACCTAAAATAGGGTCTTTGCACCAAATATAAGATAAATTCAGACATGTACCATCTGGATGATAATTGCTGGCTTCTTGTGAGGATACAGAAACTTATTTGAAATGTTTCCAAAAAAAAAAAAAGACCAGAAGTGACAAAAGCATAAAAAGGATTTTCATCAGTACATTTTTCCCTTCTGTTTTATAGTCACAGATTTTTTTCAGAAAGGGATGAAATCTGCATGCTATTCACAATGTTAAATTGAGATTATCGCAGATTTTTATTCTAGTTGCTTACACCTGCTGCATCTGTAGTATTTGAGAATTCCTTCAAACGCACACTTTCTTTTTAGCATCTCAGATTTTCTTTCTCTAGATTCAAGTTCAGGTCTGGCAGGTGTTCTGCTAATTCTGTACCCTCCCTTCCCCTCTAGCCGGCCAGAGCCCTTTCCTAGCCTAAGGGTTTTCCACCGTCGTGCTGATAATTCAATTTACTGTCATAATTCTAGGTCCTTAAATATTTTATAGTCAGATAACTTTGTAAAACTATGGTTTTCTGATATGGGAGTGGGCAGAGGGATGCAAATGTTCAAAAGGAAGATTTAGCACATGATTCTAAGATTTGAAATATTCCAAATCCAGATCAAGAGAACCCTGGGTGCCAGAAAAACAGCACAGTATTTAAGGCATTTGCCTTGCACCTGACTATTCCGGGTTTGATTCCTAATGTATATGGTACCCTGAGCACAGAGCCAAGAGTAAGCTGGCCACAGCTGGGTGAAGACACAAAACCAAAAAAAAAAAAAAGCAAGAACTTGGGGGGTTGGCCTATTCTTTCTTATGCCTAAAACTAATTTATTTTCTCTTCTAAAATCAAAATGATTCTTAACTTTTTTGTAAAGCAACTATTTCTACTAGAAAGTCACTTACTGCTGTCCTCACAAGGGCTGGAGATTAGTATATTTAATACCACACAAGTAACCAGGTTGCCTAGAATATTGTCTCCATAGTATACTCTTTCCCCTAAACCTATCTGATCTTAGTAGTTTTCTGTTTCTTTCTCCATACTCATCGTTTATGGAAACAGATGATTAACTGATTTTCATTTACTTATGTTCTCATTCATTGTAATTTTTCTGCTTAGGTCTACCAGTTTGTACCACTCTGCATACATGGGCCATGTTTTGATCTTTGATCTCTGGGTTTTTAGTATTTGTCACATTGCCAGAAGCCTCGCATTGTAGAGTTACTAACATGTATCTAGATGGTTAATATATGGTTGGTAGGATCAATCAAGTAGGAACACATCACCAGGTGGGAAGGATTATGAAATATAACTTTGTTTTAAGGAGTTTGAGTGGGAAGCACTGTCAGGATCTGATGTCCAAGAAAGATACAAAAATAGGAAGAACCCTTAGGCAGAAAAGGATTTCAGGACAGAAGTGACAGTGTAGATACAGCCGTCAAAATGATGGTATAGGTGTATGTCTGAAAAACAGATAACAGTGTAAAAACAGAGAAAGCCCTCGGGGACTGCATAGGTTTCTAAGTGCAAGAATAAGCACTTGTTTTGTAATCATAAATGGTCATAAAACTATACGTATAAATAGAAATGGAATTTAAATTTTAATTATAATTAACCACATAGTATTATGATTGAATTTCAGAACACCTACAATGGCAGGAGGCCTTTTTTCAATAGACAGAGATTATTTTCAGGAAATTGGAACATATGATGCTGGAATGGATATTTGGGGAGGAGAAAACCTAGAAATTTCTTTTAGGGTAAGTTCCCTTTGTAAAAAAGTAGTCTGTTTAAACTCAAATATAGAAATTTACTTATCTATGTTACCTCTAAATTTTAAAACAATTTTAAATACATTTGAATTTAGTTGGAGTTTAATGGGACTAAAACACCTTTAGTCCACAAAAGAAATTGATTATACTATGAAAGGTTCATTGTAAACTGTTTAAAGTAAATGATTCCAGGGGCTTGAGGTATAGTACAGTATAGTACAGCCAGTAGGGCACTAGCCTTCCTGTGCCCCACCCACGCTTAATCCCTAGCACCCAATATGGTCCCTCGAACTTGCCAGGAATAAGCCCTAAGAACCACTGGATATGGCCCCCAAATTTAAAACACATGATTTTGCTGTTTTAAGAGTCATAAAACTTATACCGGTTCCCTAGTTATGTCTATTTGCTGTTATTTTCTAGAAATATTTAAAGTTCTTAAATTAATTTTTAAAATAGATAGTACATATACAGCTTTAGTGTTTGTCTCTCATCATTTTATTTTATGCAGTAGACTTTGTGTTCATGGTGTGAAAATTATTCTTTCACATAAGACCTAATCACTTCTTATTGGAGAGGCTTGGACTCGAGAGCAGAGGCTTGGACTCGAGAGCAGTGTTTCTCAGCCTTTTTTTTTTCTGACCATGGTCCCCTTCCGACCTTGCTGCTTTCCTATGCCCCTTCCCCCACCATACCAGTTGGCCCCCTGATCTTGTGTTATGGCCTCCCTGTTTACATGATTTTCACATATTGGTCCCCTTGCGACATCCTGGGGGCTCACAGGAAGCCTTAAGACCACCAATTTTAAAATGCTGCTCTAGGAACTAGAGAGATAGTACAGTGGTAAGGGCACTTGACTTGCATGCTGCAGCCAGGGTTCCATCCCCCACACCTCCATATGGTTCCCTAAGCACCACTGGGTGGTGGGGGGAAAAAAGCGCTGCTTTAATGCAGCTTATAGATCTTTCCAGCTGTATCATCTTAAAATCCCAGGAAATTATTACACATTAAACACTTTACAGAATCAAGATTTTTTAATATTTGCTTTAATTGGAAATACTACTAGATGTTTAGCTGTGGAAATTTTTATTTTTAAAGGATAACTTCAGTTAATACAAAGAAGTCATAACTTACAATGCCTTGTTTTCCCATTCTAAAAATACAATAGAGAGCAATGCTATTACCGTCCTCCCGAATAATTTATGAAAGATCTTGTTTAGATCCCTAGGTTCTCCTATGTGACCAGTGTGGAGTAAAGGGAACAGAGAGGAGGATTCTGTCAGAATATTATGGTCAGAGTTATTTGGTCAGATTATAACTGGTCATTCTGACCATGAACACATTAGTAAATAAGACACCAAATTATATATTATTTGATGGGAATTTATCAAATATCAGACTATGATTCTTTTATGAATCATGGACTATAGTTTGGAAAATACTGCTTTGGACCTCATGTCTTTCACATATTTAGTTAGCTTTTATAAGTTTTTTTTTAATTTATGCTTCAATTTCTGGTTTGAGTACAACAAAAAAGTTAGAGAAAGGGTCATTCCTGAGGAATTTCTGTCATTGTGATCGTCCCACAGCAAGAGCCCCATTGTATGCTCTTCGTCCTGGGAAATTCTAACTGTGAAACTGAGTAATGTGAAGTCTTCTTTTGAAATGTTAAGTGCCTAAGCTTGCTGTTATTTTCAGATTTGGCAGTGTGGGGGAACTCTGGAGATTGTTACCTGCTCACATGTTGGACATGTGTTTCGGAAGGCAACACCTTACACGTTTCCAGGGGGCACTGGGCAGATCATTAATAAAAATAACAGACGACTTGCAGAAGTGTGGATGGATGAATTCAAGAATTTCTTCTACATAATTTCTCCAGGTTAACATTATTTTGCATTAAAAATATAAGACTTAACTCTTATGCCTGGTTATAATGCCTTCTGAGGATAGGTAAGGAGGGATAGAAAAGAAGCTTTGAGCGGAAGTGGAAAACATCTCATAGGTTACATAGAGTAAATGAAATCACACACAGTATAGGAAATATTTAGCAGAATGCCTGATTTATTACTAGCAATAATAAAAAATTTTCCAGGTCAGTATTACAACACTCAGATGTTATCCATGTACTGTTTTTAACATAAATGCCACATTAAACATTTAAGTGTCAAATATCTAAAGGCCTCTAAAGCCTTATAGTATAGTTCATGGGATTTTTCTCTAGGAATTTTTTTCTGCTATTAGGGTTTTGTGAGAATATCTGCCTAACATCCTGACCGTTTATGTGTTCTCATGTTTTAATTACCACAAAACTATCAAGTGTCCAGGTGCAATTCAGGCAGTTGGATGAGAACCTCACAATAAACAGTTTTTGATTTTGCCTTAGCATATATTAAAAGTTTTGGGGGGCTGGAAAGTCCAGGGGGTAAGATGCTTGCCTGCAACCGACTCAGGTTTGATCCCTGCCAACCCCATATAATCCCCTGAGCACAGCCAGGTGTGGTCCAAGACCAGAAACAATAATAAAAGTTTTCCGATTCATACCTTTCTTTTTAAAAGTTTTCTTTGAAAAAAAATGGTACACTTTTATGTTTCTAGTTCGGGAAATATCCTTCATGGTATTTCACTCATAATTACACATCTCCAAAATGGTACAATTTTCCCCTCTTGTTAGATGCAGTATATAAATAGAATGTGTTACCTAGTAGAGCATTAATAATTCAGATTCAATTATTTTACCAGGTGTTACTAAGGTGGAGTATGGAGATATAGCATCACGAGTTGGTCTAAGACACAAACTCCAATGCAAACCATTCTCTTGGTACCTAGAGAATATTTATCCTGATTCTCAGATTCCACGTCACTATTTCTCTTTGGGAGAGGTAAGAAAAGTGTATTCTCTGTTTCCACGAGTTTTTACTTATCAGAAGTAATAGAGATTAGACTTCTAGGAAAGGAATATCTACGAATGAAAATTCATAACCTTAAGTATGAGTATGAATCATTAATTGACAGATTATCTTACAGCCTTGTTCATTTTTTGTTATGATTTATGCAAGTAAAAATGCTCTTCCTCTAATCTTCTGAATTAGTCTGAATCATAGATCAAGGGACGTCAAGGTAAAGTTATGAACTGATAAGAACACTTTTAAAAAATTTACAAAAAATTGAATTTTTTGCAACCATTCATTTTTCTTCAGGAGTTCTAATCTCAGTTTGGGTTGAGAAGCTGGAAGAAATGTTGGCGGTCATGTTTGTTTCTGATATAATTATTTATTACTCTTCGAATTCAGCAACAACTCTGGAAACCTGAAATAATTTGTTTACTAATATTTATAACACAATTAGACATGCTTTGTGGGTCCCTGTGTAGGGTCTCATTAGAGAGAGTTTTATCTTAATCAGGATGGTCACAGGAACTATTGTGTTCTGTCCTCCACATTCCTAGAATATCAAATCCGTGTATTCTGTCACCCTGCCAAAGCATGAACTTTAAGTTCACTTTTTATTATTGTATTATCTGAAGACTAGAGCTCTGAGGTCAAGGTATTGACACTCCTCTAGCATCAGGTGGTTTGCTGGCAGTCTTTAGTGTGCCTAATGTCTTGTTTCTTTAGTCTACCATTGGTTGGAGTAGGTGATGGGGGCTTGGGGAGAGAACAGATAGATCACAGAGCAGAGAGCGGTAAGTTAGCGTGAAACCATTCAATCTAGTTGTGCTTATCTTAGCAGTTCTAATTGTTCCAACCTCAGTCAGGAAAGGTCCAGGATGAGTAATGTGGCACGAGAAGACTTAGGAGCAGCTGCTTATATAACTTCCCCTTAGAATGCTTGTTTTTTCCTTTGAACTGACCCAATTTTAGACAACACCTAGGCATTGTTAACTGGACCAGAATATAGGCATGTCACAAAGAGCCACTTGTTTAACCCACAGTAGATGATTGCCAAAGCAAACTTGCCATTTTCCCACCTCTGCCAGCTGGCTTTCTGTATAAGAAACAGATTTTACCCTGTTATTTGCCCTTACTGAGGAAATCTTTCAATAGGGAAACTTGTTTAATCTGGTTAGTTCCTAAACATTTGATTATAAAACACCTCTTTCAAGTGGCACATGTTTCAACATCTGACCAGATACTGTTGCTCAAATCATGGTTTAGAAGTCCCTGTCTTAGAGATTATGAACCTGTCCAGGTCTGCATATCCCTATGCCCTGAGCTCACTTTGATCACTTTAGTTCTGCTATTTATAAGACAGAACTTTTTCTGTATATGATTCCCGTGATAGTTTTGGTTGATTTGTCAGGTTCTGTTTATAGATGAGTTAAATCAGTCATTTAAAAAAAAAAAAAGCCTGTAACAAGGTTAGTCCACTAACCCCCTCCCTTGATAAATATTTAAAAGTTCTTTAGAACATCTACTATTCTAGAAAGTATAGACCAAATGTGGGCACCTCTGTGTCCCTTGTAGAGTGCACAGGATTTAGAGACTTGGTTTCATAGCACTGTGCTCATTGTTTCCCATTATTGACAAGTGGCCCTTCACAAACAGTAAAAAACTTTCCTCTTCCTTAGCATCTAGTCCGGCATATTCAGTGTGACAGCCACTAGCTAGATACAGCATAAGATTAAATAAATTTCAGTTCCGGGGCTATAATAGTCACATTTAAAGTACTCCGCAGCAAGGGTGGTTTTCTTGCATGCAGCCATCTTGGGTTCAACCCCCAGCACCATGTATGGTTAGCCCAAACCATTTCCATTATCACAAAGTTCTAATGTATAATGCTGGAGACGTTCACAAAAATCACTCACATGGGAGGAGATTCATCTATCTTGTCATTTCACATATTTTTCCCTGCTAGGTCTAAATGAAATGACCATCCTGCCAAACAGTGATTTAAAAACTCATGACTATGAGTAGAGTACACTTTGCAATAGAATTTGATACAGTCATCCTTACTCTCAGATCAGAGACCATCCATCCTAAAACGACTCCTAAAGATATACTTTATCAAGTCCACAAATTGTCAGTAGTTGTCTTCCTGCAAAGTTAAGGAATATAACTTTTTTCCGTATCAGATTAGCCCTTTAGTTTAAGGGTTTCTGATGATTTTCAAGCAAGAGGACATTTTGTATGTCTTTAAAGGATAGTCATCGAGATACAGCTTGGAATTGAAAGTATCCTCTAAAGAGTGGGAGAACATGGGAGGTAGCTCATACTCCCTAACTTGTCAGAGGATATGAGTTTATTTTTTTGAGTTCTGATTCATTTTAGACATCCAACAAAGAAGTCACATTTAACTACAGCCATCTTATATTAATCTTAAATTATTTCATGTATTTTTTCTTTTTCTTGAAACATGCCCACATTTTACGTCATTCTGGTTTTTTTTTTTTTCCTGCTTTTTGGGTTACACCCGGCGATGCACAGGAGTTACTACTCCTGGTTCATGCACTCAGGAATTACTCCTGGTGGTGCTTGGGGGACCATATGGGGTGCTGGGAATCGAACCTAGGTTGGCTGCGTGCAAGGCAAACGTGCAAGGCTGTTGTGCTATTGCTCCAGCCCCATTCTCTGTTTTCTAAAGTTTTTTTTTTTCAGTGAATTCTTAAAAGTGAATAACTAACTCTTATTTAGTTTGGGTAAGAACTCAACTATCAATAACTTTGTAAATCATAGTTTTCAGTTTAAAAAAATAGGGAGAAAAAAAAACTCTAGTTCTTATTTGCCTCCCAGTGTAAACACTGGGAGCCAGTAGGTCATCACTTCCTCTGCCTTTTACTAGAATCTAGTACTTGGTTACATAGTGTTAATGCTTTATGGAATTATAATCGTGAAACTAGAAAATATATTTGTTCAAGTCTTCTCTAAAGACTTCAAAGTAACTCCCACTTAACAAACATTAACTGCTTTTCTAGGGATAGCACAGCGGTAGGGCGTTTTCCTTGCACTCAGCCGACCTTGCTGAGCCAGGTCCAATTTCCCCGCCCATCTCGGAGAGCCCAGCAAGCTACCGAGTGTTGTCCTCCCCGCACAGCAAAGCCTGGCAAGGTATCCGTGACGTATTTGACATGCAAAACACAGTAACAACAAGTCTTACAATGGAGACAAGAACAATGGGAGGACAGTGCTACAAGGACAGAATTGTTGAGCTGTCAAGGTCGTTCAAAGGCCTGGGGTGCATGCCAGAACCCCGGTTTCTATCCCTCGCATCACACTGATTCCAAAGCCAGGGGTAGCCCCAACATTGCTCGGATACAGCCCTAAACCAAAAAAGCAAACAAAAAAGGACAAAATTGTTTGTTTCCCAGATTCACCCCCAGGTCATCTTTGTTTTTCATGTTCTCAAGAATTCACCTTACCACAGGTCATTCACATGTGATTGTACAAAGAGAAGTATTCCCTGAAAAGTAAATTCTCTGACCATTCAGTGGGCAGAAGTACAAACATGTCCCCCCACCTACACACACACACGAGCTAAAAAGTAACACATTTATTGAGGCAAACTTCCTTGCTGCCTTCCTGCAAAAGATCCATCTTTGCCTTGAATGTAATGGACTCACTTCGTTTCACCTTTGCATTTTGGAAGAGTGTTGTCAGACACTAGTAGAAGCCCACAACCCTCTCACCTGGGCCTTATTGATAATAATTGCTGGATTAATATGACATGTTCAACCTAGTGTAGGAAGGACCCCAAATTTCCATCTTAAATAATTGTACTAGTTGTATGATTTTAAAACAGAATATCAAAAGAGGGGGGGTTATAGGGGAATGAGGTAAGAATTACTAATTGTTTGGAGAATAATTGTAATGGTCAGGTGGAGTGTCAAATGCATTTTAAAATGTTGGAAAATCTTGTTTACATGAACTGAGTTTCATATTTTGATGAAATCGCCTTATGTAAGTAACTAATGATAAGGTGACAGTGCAGATTACTGCTATTTCTGAAGCAACTTTGTTCTGAACTAACTTAACCTCAGCATAGAGCAGACATAGTATCTCTCAATTACTCTTAGGAAACCTGAAGGTCTCTCATAGCTTAAGTCCCAGTTCTTTGTCCTGACTTCTTAGGAACACATCTGGACTCACTAGTGCCTTATTAAAATATTGGCATAATTGTAATTTAACAAACATAGACTATTAACCTCAGGTTTGCCTAATGATGTCATCCAGAGGTCTAGATTCAGGACTTCAATCACCCCTTTTTTAATTTGCGGTGCTAGAGACTGAACCCAGGACCTCCATGTGGGGTGTATCTTTTACCACTGAATACATCCCTTCTAATTACCACATGCTTTTATTTTTGTGGAGGGGGAGCTAGCTGAGCACTGTTCTGGAGGTCACTCTGGGGATATTCAGCCAGCCAAGCAGAACTGTTGAGTGTTTGGGCCTGAAGATGTGTTATTGCTTAGGCCATGTGGTCCTGGAGGCTGCACTGGCTGGTGCTCAGTGCCAGGGTTTAAACCAGGTAAAGTATGTGCCCCAGACCTCTTTGTTATGACCCCCTTCTCTTACTATATGCTTGTTTAGGGATCACACCTGGGATCAGTGTTTGGGATCAGACCTGGGTCAGTTACATGTAAGGCAAGTACTTCTCTGACCCTCCTTTTAATTACCATATACTTTTTTTTTTTTTTTTGCTTTTTGGGTCACACCTGGTGATGCACAGGGGTTACTTCTGGTTCTGCACTCAGGAATCACCCCTGGCGGTGCTCAGGGGACCAGATGGGATGCTGAGTATCATACTTGGGTCGGCCGCGTGCAAGGCAAATGCCCTACCTGCTGTGCTATTGCTCCAGCCCTTAATTACAATATAATTTTAAACTGTAATGCTTCAGAGAAAAAAATTAAGATGAATTGAATAAAATATACCAATTTATGTAATTATTTTATGTAATCTATTGACTGATACAACTCTTTGATTAGAAAAGAAGATCTCATAAATTGCTTTGTTAGGCAAAGTAGAGTTTATTGAACTAAATGCAAATCCTAGAGTGATGTGGAAAAATGAAAAATACATATAATACGAAAGTTATCTTTTCCTAAAATACAAAAAAGACATGCATAAATGTAATATCAGAGATTTTAGGTAACTAGTGATTTCACCCACCCACTTGAGTTCATACCTCTTACGTCAGGAATTCAGGGTTCTTTTATAGTAGTAGAAAGTTTAGATTGATTTTAATGTATATGTATATTAGGATGTCTAGCTAATTTCTCTAATTCTTGGTATTTTTCAATATTCATTATTACATAGATACGGAATGTGGAAACGAATCAGTGTCTGGATAACATGGCTAGAAAAGAAAATGAAAAAGTCGGAATTTTTAACTGTCATGGAATGGGAGGTAATCAGGTGAGTATTTTAATAAAACCTCATACAGGATAATTTTCAGATTTGTTTTAATCTTCTGCTAGCTCATAATATCATTCAGAGAAATTTTTTTTTTGCCTTTAATGAGAAAATAAAGACCTTTAGGATAGGAACCTTCAATCTAATGATCAGATTTAAGTGGAGCCACTTATAAAAGGTCCCTTGTTAGAGACTGTTTGCATTATTGTACATGATATTTATTTTGCCCTTTGGAGTCAACTCTTGGCTTAGATAACTCTCAACAATATATTCAGTGTAAATAGAAAGCTCAAGGTCACTTTTTCTTTTCTCTGTACAAAATTGGTATCCTGTCTCAATTATTCTATTACAGTAATGAAGTCTAAAAAGTTTGTATCTTTACATACTTACTACTAGTATGTATTGACCATATAAAAAGTTCATTTCTTTCATTAAGATTTTTATGTATGTATACATAAAATATGTATACATGGCTTCAGAGAGATAGGCGCCTTAAGCAGAACCAGGTTTGGCCCAAAAACAAAACAAAAGATTAATATGTGTACATTTTTTTCTTTTCAGGTTTTCTCTTATACTGCCAACAAAGAAATTAGAACTGATGACCTTTGCTTAGATGTCTCCAAACTTAATGGCCCAGTCACAATGCTCAAATGCCACCATTTTATTTTGCATGTGATCAACCAGTTATCCCAACACTATTTCCTTGCTCCACTTGATACTCCCAGTTTCCTTGTCATAAACCACCTCTCTATCTTCTGAAGGTTTATTTCTGGGATCTCTATTCTATTAGTATACATGTCTACCTTTATTGCATTATCACACAATTTGTTCATTTAAGCTTTGTAGAATATTTTAGTCTGGAAATTTATGGAGAAAATATTCACACATCATACCTCAAAAGTTAATGTGTATATCATATATATATACACATTTGTGACAATAAACATAAATACACATGTATGTATATACATTCATATATATATATATTTGACACAAGCTTTGAAAGCAAACATAAAATAAACAAGTCCATTAAAAATAGGCAGAGGAGCTGGACAGACACTTCTCCAAAGAAGACGCACAAATGCCAAAATGTTATTTTTTATTTGTTTGTGGGCCATACTTAGAGATGTTCAGATGTTAGTCCTGACTCTAATTTAATAAATTAGTCCTAGTGGTGCTCTGGAGACTGTAGGGAATGCCAGGGACAGCACCAGAATTGGCCACTTAAAAACCAAATGGCCTACCCGCTTATCTATCACTCTAGTTCCTGGCAAGCTCCCTGTGACGTATTCGATATGCCAGACACGGTAACAACAAAGTCTCCAATGGAGACGTTACTGGGCCCGCTCGAGCAAATC
>JAOXYA010000019.1:71606397-71625198 GCA_028565675.1 Sorex palustris
AACAAATCTCAGAACCCAGCAGGTTTTGGCAGAAATCCCTCCAGATTTAATTGTTAAAATTTCAGAATTTCAAAATCGCGCAGCCATTACTGCAGCGGTACGACATCATATGTTATTCATAACAGCGATAGAAAACAAATTGTCTACTGTTGCCTTTTCAGCAGGTCTGAGTGTTGGGGTAAAATCCCAAATAATAGTTTTGGGTTTCAAAATATTAAATGTAATCAAAATTTAAAAAATAAAAAATAAAAACAAACTCTAGGCTGGAGTAATAGTATAGTGGGTAAGGCGCTTTCCTTGCATGCCGCCAACCTGGGTTTGATCCCTTGGGAGATCCAATGTGGTTCCCCAAGCACAGTCAGGAGTGATTTCTGAATGCAGAGCCAGGAGTAGCCCCTAAGCATTACCATGTGTGGCCCCAAAACAACAACAACAACAACAACAAAATAAAATAAAATAATAAAAAAATGAACTCACTGGGCTGAGGAGATGGTTCAAAGAGTCCCCCAGCAGTGCTGATGTATCCCTGGTGGTCCCAGGAGAACTGAGCACTGCCTTGCAGGCCAGAGCACAGTGGGACCATGCTGGGACCTGCCCTGGGCCCTGGACACCATTATGAAGGGTCACCCCTCCAAAAGAACCATTTTTAAAATTAAAAGGAATTCAAGGGACAATAGAAGTAATACTTAAGGAACCAGAGAGATATAGTACAGTGGGTATGATACTTGCCTTGCACACAACCAATCCAGTTCAACCTCTGTTACCATGCATGCTCCCCCAAGCGCCACCAGGGGTGATGCCTGAGCAGAGAGCCAGAGGAAGTAAGCCCTGAGAATACCCATATGGCCCCAACCTCCTCCCTGTATATGTTTGGGTAAAACTGACAATACAAAATGTCAAAATGTATAGTAAATAGCTAAAGTGGATGGGAATTTTCCACACTAAATGCTATGTACAAAACAAGAAATATCCTAAAACAACCATTGAAACACACTATAAGAAAGTGGGGTGTGGGAAAACAAAATTAATCCCTTGCAAGTATGGAGGAAGGAAATACTAAGAGCAGCAAGACTGAAAAGAGAACAAAGGGAATCAATAAAACCAAAAGATGGTTATTTGAAAGGCCAATAAAACTGATAAACCTTTAATCAGACTGACAGGCAGAAAAAGAAAAAGGATAGAAAAGCTAAATCAGGAATGAAAAATAACTCAAACTATAACCCCCACAGTCACGAAAACAATAACAGAATTCTTATGCAAGTAAATTTGATGAACTTCTGGAAATAGACTAGCTCTTCGGAAGCCACAGACCCTCAAAACTCACTCAGTGAGAAAGCTCGCCTTGATATCTAATTCTGTTATTTTTCATGTATGGTTTGAAAAAGGGCCTTTGCATGTGAATAGCCAACTGTTGGAAAAACTATTCTTTCTTCATTAAGCTGTCTTGGCATCCCTGTTGAAAATCCATTGACCATACACACACATTTATTTTTGGACTCTCACCTCTTTTTCATCTTTGGCACATATGTCTATTCCTATATCAGTGTATGTATGTGTGTGCATGCTTGTGTATATGTGTATGTGCATGTGCGTGCATATGCATGTATATGTGTGTGCGTGTGTGTACATATGCATGAGTGTGCTTGTATGTGTTTGTACAGTTCCAGTTCTCAACAGGTGAAGCATACGTCTTTAAACGAGCCTCTCCCCAGACCCTACACTTTCTAGCAATGATAGTTTTGTAGTGAATTTGAAATGGGCAAGCATGTTTGGTTTTTTTTCAAGTTTCTTTTGGCTATTCTGTTTCTAATATTCCATTTGAATTTTAAGAACAGTTGGTCCCTGTTGGTGAAATCACTGGTGAGGCGGGGCTGGGCTGGGTGAATCAGCAGCAGCAGCACACACACACACACACACACACACACACACTCACACACACGTGCACGCACATGCACGTGCCCCGGTTTCCATGGACACCCCCCCACCCGGCACTGTGTGCCCCTTACAATTAAAACAAAAAAGCTCTTGGGACTCTGACAATAGAATGGAGGTGACCATACAGGGGGTGGAAGTGGAGGGGGGAGGATGAGAATGAGATAAAGATAGTGGTGAACAGTCTTTGGCCCTTTGGTGCAGTACTGGAGTATGGTAACTACAGTAACACTATCCTAATCTATCCTTTGTGTTTGTTTTTGTTTTGGGGTCCCACCCAGGAGCCACTGCTGGTGGCTCTCTCCCCAGTCCTGATAAATCATGATAACTCAACAATAAAATAATTTTTCTTTGACCAAAGGCAATACCCAGAGTCTGCACATACACCCATAACACACCCATATGCAATTTCCAAGACCGCCCACACTATTAATTAACATCTGTCCTCGTGGCTGGGCCTCCCCCAGGAGCGTGGACTGACTGCTCTCCTCCTGCTCTCCCTGACAGAGCCTGCCTTGGACAAGGGGCTTCTCCAACTGTCCTGGGGTCCCCAGGAGTCCTGTAAGTCCACACCCCAGGTTGGGGATGTGATTCGGGGCTAGAGGACCTCCCTCGCATGTGTGACTCCCTGGCTTCCACTGTCAGTGCTGCAAATAAAACAACAGGAGCCAGGCAATCAAGAGCACAGGACCCCTTGCTTACTCCAAGAGTGGGGCACCAGTCTTGGTGGGGATGGAGGCCCTGCAGATGGCTTCAGTCAGCACCACACCTGGCTCCATGCCTAGCCCAGCTCTGCCCAACTACCTGGTGCTCAGGGCGCCCTGGACCCCCACCCCACAGCTGTTGGGCTGGGGGAGCTGCATGTGATGTCCATGGCTCCTCTCCCAGCCACTGTATGGAGTCAGGGCGGCCCCTTCTCCTCCACAGGGCTGGCGGAGAGCACCTGTCACAGGATGGGGCTCCATGAAAGCACATCACCTCCCCTCAACCTCTCTCCCCCGCGACACACACAGTTCTTTCTGTGTGGAGCCAGAGACTTGGGGTCACTGGCAGCTACTCCTCTGCCAGGTGCTGGGCTCCCCTCCCTTCCAGATTGCATGAGTCAGGACCCCACCGCTCCACAGCGCTGCTCTCCAGAGCACAAGGTCAATTCTGGTTCCTCTTGAAGGGTCCCAGGAAATTCCAAAGGGACCACAGGGGAAAACTGTGTAAATGGAGGGAGGGGATATCACATGAGAGTAGGGAGCCAACATGTAAGGTCAGGAGGGGGCCTGTTCTGGAAAAGGCTGAGAAACAGTGCTCAGGAGTCCGGGTCACAAGCCCAGGTGGAACCCCATCTCCAAACCCTGGAACCCTAGAACATACCCTGTTTGTTGTGCTCTTGGGCCTCCCCAGGGCCCAAGGGTCCGAGGGCTGATTCTGCCCAGAGGAAGTTCTGGATCCCCCAATGTCTTCCCACCCTCAGGAATGCACCAGCTGCACTCCGACAACTATGCAGAGGTAGTGCTCCCCAAGTTAAGAGAATAACAGCCCCATGATGAGCAGAGGCAGCTGAAAAGAGATGAAGGCATTTTGAAGATGCATCGCTGTGAGTCGGTTTTATGGCACATTTGCATTTAAATAGATTCTTTAACTCTTTTTCTGAACTTCACAATAATATAGTCTTAAAGTGCTGACTAATAGGGTAGTGTGTGCTTAATTTCCACTTTGATTTTAACACTGATACATTGTCTTATCTTAGCCATTTCGGCTCCAATGACACTTGCAAATGCATATTTTAAATGAGGGTTTTTGTTCACTTTGTTTAAGCATCAGACAGTTCCCAGGGCCCACAGTAAAGGTGCTTGTATCCCAGACTGACCCCCTCCCAACTCCTCTCAAAAGTGGGCGGGTCCCTCACCACCTCCCTCCGACAAGCCCCCCACCCCCAGTATGGGGATTGGCAGGGGACCTATAAGGACAAGTCTCATGACCCTGGTGGAAGAACCAGCACTGGAACCACATGGAGCCCTTCTCAGATGCTGATATCAAATTCCAGGAATTCCACAAGCCAGTCCTTCCGCTGTCATTATTAAAAATTGAATTATGTAAACTCACAAGTCAACATATGATATTAAAGAATGAAGGCTCAGCGCATGGGACTCTAGGTCTATTCCCATCTGCACTCTGAGGCCACCCCCACATGCTGGAAAGCCTGGGCCCTGGGGACTGCTGGGTCACCGGGGTCTCTGGGAAAGGGCACTGGTTGGGGCATTTAGGGCTCCTGAGCCCCTTCCAGCCGGCCCCTTCTGTTGCAAGAGCCATCCCTGACCTCCCTGAGGACAAGTGGCACTGCAGAGTCTCAAGTGACCAGCTTCTCCCTGCCCGGCACGTGGTCCTGGGTCCGTGGCGCTGGAGGGGGCGTGTCCTCCCCAGGCCCTCACTCAGCTTGGCCCTGTGCCTGCCATCCCTGCAGTCCCCTGAGTTGCCCAGGGGGTTCTTCCATTGCTTGGGCACCCCACTCCCAGACACTGAAAATACACCCCAAATACCCTATATTCCAGGGGCTCCTTCAGCCCGGCCACCTCTCTAGGAAGAGGCCCGCAGGGCTCCTGAGCCCCTTCCAGCTGGTCCACTGCTCTCCTGCCTCCCGGAAGGGTCTCCTGACTTCTCAGTTTCCAGCACCTTTGCTCCTGACACATACCTCTTGTGCCCTCTCTTGAGGATACGCTGACTGGTGCCTGCTGCAACCACCAGAAATCCCTCTCAGGCCTTGCTCCCAGCACCCCCAGTCTAGCCACCACTCCCCACGTGGTAGGGAGAGTTAAGATTCCTTGTGGGGCAGTTTGTTAAGCAGAGAACTGACTCAGCAGCAAGCACACACAGAGCATTGCCAGGCCCAGAGTTCCACCCCTGGGGGAACCCTTCTCACCACCCGACCTGCATTGCGCTACAGGGGGTGGTCCCCCAAGCTCTAGCCCACCCAGCTGGGTGTGGATCCTACTTTTTTATTTTACTTTTTAATTTTTATTTATTATTTGCTTTTTGGGTCACACCCAGAGATGCACAGGGGTTACTACTGGTTCATGCACTCAGGAATTACTCCTGACAATTCTGGGGGGACCATATGGGATTCTGGGACTCGAACCCAGGTCAGGCCGCGTGTAAGGCAAAGGCCCTACCCGCTGTGCTATCACTCCAACCCCAAACCCTACTTTTTTAAAGGAAATGTTTGTTTGACTATTGTATTCACTATTTATGTGACTATTGACTCTTCAGGGAAAAAGCATCCTCAGACAAACTGATTCACAGATAGTCCAGATCCATTCTGAGCTCACAGTCCTTTCCTCTGCATTGCTGGGCACCCCTCCCTTTCTAACCCCCACCCCTCTGTTCCCGGTGTTCCCGGAGCCCCACAGAGGCCTGAGGGACGCAGATCAGCTGGCCTGTTCCAGGTTGCAGATTTGTGGGAAGCCCCAGGGCTCTCCTGCCCACACCCTGTGTGGGGCCTACAGGCTAAAGAGGAAATGGGGGAGTCCTCCTTCTTAGAGGGAGGATGCAGTGGGGCAGAGGGCAGGGAGCATCCTAGCACGCGACTGACTGGGGAGTTTGATCCCCAACTCCCCGTCTACCCCCGAGCCCTGCCAGGAGTGGTCCCTGAGCACAGGCGGGTACGGCTCCAAACAGACCAGCAGAAGCACAGAACATTCCCGAGCAGCCGCGGGCCACGGAGTGCGGGAACGCTTTCCCTGTGCCCCCGCCCGCCCTGCCGAGCCCTGCCTCTCGTTCACAGATGTCCAGTTCCAAGAAGCCTTTGTGTTTCAGAATGAATATTCTGCTGCCCACCTGACTCTTCCTTCACTGCCTTGAAAATGGAAGTGACGGGACAGAGAGATAGTCCGGGGCAGAAGGCCCTGCCTGGCACTGCGAGACCCCAGCCCAAGGCCACCCCCCAGGGGTCCCAGGCCCTGCCAGGAGTGATCCCTGAGTGCCGCGGGGTGTGGCCCTGATCCTCCTCCCCGCCCCAAATGGAAATGATCTCCAAACAGTTGTGGGTTCAGCATATACTCCAGGAGGTGCCTGGAATCTATTAGGCCAGTTATTCTCAAGCTCAGATCCCACTTGTTTATTTAAAGATATTCACTGAGGGTCGCTGACATAACCGCTGAGCTAAACCCAGTCCACTAGCACAGCGGTAGGGCATTTGCCTTATAAGCAGCCAACATGGCCAACACGAGTTCGATTCCTCTGCCCCTCTTGGAGAGCCCGGCAAGCTACCAAGAGTATCTAACCCGCACGGCAGAGCCTGGCAAGCTGCCAGTGATGTATTCGATATACCAAACACAGTAACAACAATTCTCACAATAGAGACGTTACTGGGCCCGCTTGAGCAAATCAATGAACAACGGGAGGACCGTGACCGTGACCATGATTCACTGAAGGGCTGGAGCAGTAGCACAGCGGGGAGGGCGTTTGCCTTGCACGTGGCCAACCCAGGTTCGATTCCCAGCATCCCATAGGGTCCCCCAGCACCGCCAGGAGTAATTCCTGAGTGCAGAGCCAGGAGTAACCCCTGCGCATTGCTGGGTGTGACCCAAAAAGCAAAACAACAACAACAATTATCATCATCATCATCATCATCATCATCATCATCATCATCATCATCACTGAATCCTCAGTAAGTACCTGGACACAGGAATAAGGGTCTTGGCTTCCATAGACCCTGTCCCGGGGGTCTCGGTGCCGAGGGAGGGGTCTGCAATAAGTGAGCCATGTCGCTTGGTGGCTGGCTGATGAAGTTAGGGCCGTGTGAGTGGTCTCTGCCCCTGGTTACTGGGGTCAGGTGCCCAGAGGAGGCGGGGTATTCTGTACATGTGCATCAAGGCCTCCTGCCATTACCGTGTGCTCAACTATCACTATCATCTCAGATACTGAAGTTGAGGGTCACTGAGACCCTCCTTCAATGATCAGAGCCCAGCGGGGACTGCAGGAAGCCCAGCTCGGCAGCCTCTGCTCCCCCCGGGGCCCAGGGCATCCCAGGGCGTCTTCCTGACTCAGGCAGCTGGGAAGATGTCAACTCACAAGCGTGGCGTCCTGCAAACCTGGGGACGCAGGCCTTGAACCTGTCTGTCTGCCGGTGTGTGCGCTCGTGCCCGAGTGTGCATGTTGGTCTTTAGAATTCGGCGGGAAGTGGCGTGATGCCGACGTCCAGGAGAGCCGTGGCAGACCCCGGGGGGCGTTTTCCCATCTGACTTTGTGCGAATCGGCTCGAGAGAGCATTTGTGCACACACGGTCCATGGGATGGCATGTTTACGGCCCAGGTTAGCCTGCCGTGTAGACCGTTCGGGGACAGGAATGTGTCAAACCAAAGAGCTGAAGAGCTGGGAACACTCGCTCCTCCCGGGCCCCCAGCCCGGCAGATGAGTTGACTTTGCTCTCGGCGCCCAGTCGGCCCGGGCTGGCTGGACACGGAACTGTCGATTTTCCTCATCCGCAAGCTGCCTGAGCATTTGCTTCTCTCCCAGATCATCATTGTTGATTCCATTTAGCCTCTGACCGTGATTACTTGCAGCTGGGGTCCATTTGCAGCTACATTTTTATATCGTGTACAAGATTAGAGCAAACAAACTACTTTGACTACAGTATTCTCCAATTACATTAATTTCATCCACTGATGTCTTTATTTCCTTCCTTTCCAATTTAGCTGTGTAATGTGAAAATTGGCCCTGTTTTTGTGCCTATTATGTCGTTCTTAATCCTCTCTTTCTTCCCACATGATGTTAGTTGCCTAAGAGAACTTCACAAACAAACCCATAATGGGAACGAGGGGATTTTCTCTCTGTGGAAGAATTCCAAAGTGAGTCGGTACAGTTCACTTTCCAAGCTCTGGGTTGGAAGGGAGAGAGAGAGAGAGATCAAACACCTCCAGGAAAGCCAGCAGCTGCCCCGTCCTGGCTGTCCACCGACACTTGTCGTCTCTCCCACAGTGACCAAATGGTGACCCTGCGTGGAGGACACCGACCCCGGCTTGGGAGATCAGAGGGAAGCCTTAAACCACAGGCAACAAAGAAGGGAAAGAAGAGAGAGAGAGAGATCTTTTCAAGGGAACAGATGGATCAACCAAAATGGTGTTGCATGCCTGCCGTGGCAGAAAGGTGGCGTCTAGCACTGTACGATAACTCAGGATCCGAGGGAGAAGGAGCAAAATGCAACCCTGGAGAATCACATCAGACAAGTTCATGTTTGAAATATAATTGAAATGAGATGTACTGTATGACTTTAGAATGTGTTAGATATTTACCAGGTTATGTTATTAACATCCTTGTACATTTAAATTGGGTTCATGTTATTCCCTCAGAATGCATTCTCGCTATTATTTTCATCCAGAGGATGTTGGGTTGGGCCACACCCAGGGGTGCTCCGGGCTACACCTTACTCTCTGCTCTGGGACTGCGCCCAGCCATGCTGGGTGGACCATGAAAGGGAATTGGGGGATTGAACTGGGCTTGACCACATGCAAGGAAGTACCTTGCCCCCGAACTAGCTCTCCGGCTTCTTTCTTACTGCTCTTGAATAAGTCACCTTAAATTTGGAGCAACATGTATTTTTTAAATTTACATATTTTTGTTTTGGGGCTGTGCCCAGTGGTGCTCAGAGCTGGCTTCTGGCCTTGCTCTCAGGGATCACTCCTGCTGTACTTAGGGGACCATACAATGTGGGGTGCTGGCCGTCGAACCCGGTTTGGCCACTTGCAAGGCAAGAGCCCTTACCACTATTTATCTCTCTGGTCCTGACACAGTATTTTTTAAAGGTTACGTCATAGTAATTAGAAGAACTACATAAATACTCCAGACGGCTCTGTGTGTCATTTAAGTGCATGCAATGGGGCGTCAGCGTTTAAATATTATTACCTTTCGGAGGATAATGCTCACAATAAGCTCATTTGAACCAGGACTTCTCATCCCTCGATTCACACTGAAGGCTTGGGGTCAGCTAAGTCCCCGTGCAGCCACTGTCTTGCCTGAGTGGCTCTTTGGCTTGACCCTCACGGCTGACATAAAAACTGGCTCTTCCACAGATGGATTTAATATCCCCCCCCCCCATCCAACTAAGGGCACTCGGCTACTTCGATAGACGCTGGAAGTTGGGTACACTTGTACTCTGAACGGTTCCAGGGTCGAAATATTTAAAGTCTCACCAAGGACGTACTCACGTGAGGCAGATGCCAACACCTCCCTGGGGCGATGCTTCCCTGACTCTTGGATTGTCACTAATGGTCGAAGCAGTGATCTTTCCTGGTCTCTGGTGCTGTCCTGAGCGGAGCCCTGGGCCCGAGAGGGGTTGCTGTGGCCCCAAGGGTCTCACTCCCGGAAACCACATGGGAAGCTGCCTTCTCCATGCAGTCGCTTTTACTTGGGTGTTTCTCAGGGCCCCAGAAAGGCTTCTTACACACGCAAAAAAGATCTTAGTATCTCGCAAAGTCACAACAATGAACAGTCACGGGGACGTGCCCCAGATGGAAACGTGTGACTCTGCCTGGTCCCGAGTGGCATCTGAGAGTGCAGCTTCTACCCTGGTTGGGACTGAGGCCCGTGCTCAGGGAAGCATCAAGTCACACGCCTTGTGTTGCTACTGAAAGCCCTTCGGCTGTTTGGGAGAAGCAGGAGCCGGAGCATCAGGGGTTGGGAGTCAGGCTCACCCGCGCGGCCCGAGCCTGCTGGGCTCAGCTCCAGGCTCTGACTCCCAACTCCTCCCCAAAGCACCAGGTCGCAATTATCTTCCGCAAACTGCATCCCCCCCCCCTTTTGTCTCTATGCTGCTATTAATGTAATTGCTAACAAGGTGAAGTACCATTCTTTTTAAAGGAAAGTACATTCTTCTATTTCTTTTCGTTGCTTTTATTTGCATTGGGATACTAAATTCTTGAGAGGGTTTGAATTTTGCAAATTCTTGAGCGACTTTGAAAATAATAGCTGGAAAGAAATAATGACCTCCACAGTCCGGGTGGTTTTCTCTCCTCTGCAGTGTTGAAACTTTCTCTAACAAGTGAGTCCTAGGCCACGAAGATAGGGAAATTTGAAACATGCTTAACACTGTTCAAAGTATTAAAATGTCAAGGGAGTTAAAATTCTCTCTCTCTACCTTTTAACTGTTCATACACACAACAATTTTTCCACTCAATGTCCCCCCCCCCCAAAGTAGTATTTCTCGTTTATCTTTCTTTATTCGTGGTAGAAGTGAAGTGGGGGAAAAAAAACCAGTTCTAAGATCCTGTAAGAACTTGCCCAACTTTTAACTCTCTGCCCTACTAAAACCAGTTGTGATCGTTCTTATGGAATCTTTTCCAGGGCTTTCAGATGATGGTTGGCCCTTCGTATGTGTACGCTTTTTTAATGAGCTTTGGCATCTTGATATCATAAATGAAAAATAATAGTAATTACAGTTTTACAAATAAGACTGCCTTTGATTTGGCTTAGTGTTCTGATGTATGCACTAGTCCACACAATCCATATTTAATACGCAAGATCAATAACAGAATCCCTGCCAAAATTTGGAGTTACTCCACCCAACTTCAAGTTTCCTCATGCCCGGCTCCCAACATGTCTGATCCTCAATCAAACATTTTTTCCCCCAGTTAAACTCTGCACTTATTGCGACGGGAATCTGACTGTGGCTCAGCGCTAAGTGGGTGCTTTTTCTGCTCAGAGACAGATTTCTAGCTCAGGAATTTCACACGCCAAGCGGGTGTATCTTCGCACAACCCCCAGAATTGGAACGACCTTGGAAGTCAGTTGGTTGTGTTCAGTTTGGGTTCTCTCAGACACACTCGAAACAAGACCACGCAGTGGGAAAAACTTTGTATTTAGGATCAGCCCAGATCTGTGGGAAACCATGGGGGTGTGGGCAGGTCTGCTGTCTGAGTCTCTAAAGCCAGGATGTCCCTATGGGTCACCTCGAAAGGACCCTGTACTGTGCGTCTTCCCATCTATAGCTTCTGGCTCGGGTGCAGGGTCCCAGCTCCCTGGAGAGTCTCAGACCCCCGTCCTCACTGTGCCATTTTATTGTTTCCTAACATATCACACAGTTATTTCACTTTGTGACCCCGGAATGTGTGTGTTGGTTCATATTTCCAACGTGGCTTTCTCTGTTCCAAATGTGGTCGATGTTCACTAAATATTGAGTAAAGCTTATCATTGCTGTGTCTAAATACTCATGTTCTAATAACTAGAGCAGCATCATACCTTCTCTGCATTCAAGTATTTCAAGACTTAAATAACGTGCTTAAAACTTCATGACAAAATGAGCAGTAACTTGGGAGCCCGAGAGAGAGTCCTGCAGGCAGGATGCAACTGCACGTCTCTGGCCTCAGTTTGACCCCCTGCAGCTCAGACGGTCCCCGGAACCCCACCAGGAGTGATTCCTGAGCACCACTGGGCATGGCCCGCTCCCCCCGCCCAAAAAACACCCAGAAAATAACCAGCATGAACGTGATATTATTTTTACAAAACAACAGAGTTTTGTGGATTCATCAGTAGATATGAGCAGTAATTGGTGCCCCAACCTGGATTTGTGCTGGAGTCTGGCCTTTCTCTGTATGATGGAGGCTTTTTGCCAGAGAAAATTTACCAACATTATGAGATGGGGGATGGGGGAAGAGGGAGAGGAAAGATAGAGGGAGAGAGAGAGGGAGAGAGAGAGGGAGAGAGAGAGACAGGAGAGAGAGAGACAGGAGAGAGACACAAGAGAGAGAGAGGGAGAGCGAGAGAGAGACCAGAGAGAGGGAACAAGAAGATTCTAGGAGACCACCTTCAAGGAGCTGAGAGAAGCCACAGTCTCCATCTGAAAGTCAGCGGGAGACGCTAGAAGTAAGGGAAGCCCGGAGTGAGAGCAGCGCGCGAGGAGAGCCCTGGCGGGTGTCTTCTGCGCCCCGAGTGATGGCAAGGGAGTGAACCCTGCAGAAACACAGGATCCTGGAAACGCTCCCCACGCTGATGTCCCAGGGCTTGGGCTACCTGGGCAAGGAGGGGGTCCCCCTGACCAGTCAATTCAGGGAAGGAAACAGCCCACGTCGTGGTCGTCACCCGTTGAATCTGAGCGTGAGTTTGAGGTCTCATTTACTCCTTTAGTCTGTTTTATCTTCTCTTCTAATATTTTATTTAGTAAGAACTAAAGAAAATTATTTTGCTGAGATAAAATTGGTTTGGAAGAGCATACATGTGTATAGGTTTTCAAGCAAGAGTTCCTATATATTTTCCAATTGCGGGCCCCTTGTTTATGAGATGCGGGGTCTATGAGAATATAAACATGGGCATCTACATCAAATATGTGCTCATAATAAGTACCAGAGATATTTACCTCAAAACAAACTTTTAGAAAGTGCCGTGACTCCCATAAGGTGTGAAGGCCCATTTAGTCAAGAGTGAAACATCTGACTTCAGGTTTCCGATGTCACGACTCCCAGCACCGTGCGGGTGCCCCTGTGCCACCCGCCCCGGGACTTGTGGGTGGGAGCGGGTAGCCTCGGCTCCTCAGCCCCCTCACACTGCCAGCATCGCTCCATTAACCTGAGCGATAAAAACTGCAAACGTTGGACATTTTTTTGCTCGAACTAATACATAATCAGATCAACCTGCAGCAACAAAAGATCTCTGGATTTTTTTTTCAATTTTGGTTAAGCCATTGTCCCTGTAGACAATGGACCTAACAGGGTATTTTCACTGACGGCTGCTCCATGTGGAAAATCAGATCCTTGGTTTTGAATTTGGTTTTGGACCAAAGAAAGTCGGGTGTAAATAAAAAGAGGTTTCCGACAGTTATGCAACCTCCTTAAAGTGAGTCCATTTTCTTAAATTCAGTCTCCAGTTCATTAATTAGGTAACAGCATTTTCTTATAGAGTTTGATATTGATTAAATGGAACTCTTAAAAAAAAAGAAACACGCATCCAGAACTATCACGGATTGGAACAAAAATGTATTAGATGAAGTTTTTCTTAAGACGCAAGTGTGTTTCGAATTCAAGATAGCTTCTCCCTCCTAAACAAAGTTCCAAATGATCAAAACCAAGACAAAGTAGTGGCAGACCAAAACAATTTGTAAAGGAGAACAGTGATTCAATTTAAAAAATAAAACAAAACTGAAACAGTAAGTAAGTACTCTCGACGGATAAATGCGGCACAGCACGTGACCCTCTGTGCCCCAATCCCAGAGGCCAGCGTGACGCCGCGTCGCATGGGATTCTGTCTGAAATGAGGAAGTTCCCCGTCACTGAGAACGATCAAGCAACAATCCAAGTTTTGCCTGCCAACGGTTGGTAAGGGACCGTGAGCGTTGCTTGGAAGCTAAGCGCGATCTAAAATCTCTGCTAAACCGGGCAGTTCCGTGATTGTAGGGAGACTTGAAAGCGCTCCTTGGAACTCCAGGCCTTGTCGTTTCAGTTGGCAACCCTCACTTCAAAGACGATGAGAAACTTCTCTCAAAGGCTTCAGTGATTTCTTAGAAATCAAATAGCTGTTGCACAAGACTGCTTAATGACTTAAGTATAAACGAATCAGAAGCAGATGGCGGGGATTTGTGCATGGTAAAATCTTCTTTTTAGGCTTCTTGAACCAAAAATCTTTGGAAAATTGTTCAAGATGTTTCAATGATCCCCAAAAGCAGTTGGCTTTATTCTGGCTTGCTATAAGCAATTTGAAGCCTTTAATTTCCTTTTTCTATTGTCTCTGGACAAAGTTCAATTCAATTTTCTACCAGCTGTTGACTGTCTCCGCTTAGCTCACTGACATTTTACTGTTGTTATTATGTAAAGCGTGTTTGCTTGTTCTACACATTTGGAAAAAATGACTAAAAAGTTTCAGTTGTTAAATATTTCAAAAGATTTGTCATTACTATTTAAATCTTCGCCGAAGGATATCTTCTTTTTGGAACTGTTTAACGTAAGGGTGAAATTCTTAAGCTCAAATTGGGAGCTGATAAAATAGAACAGCCTACAAATAAATCTCTAGGGGTGTATAATACCTGATACAAATAAAGTTGGTCAGCATGTTTAAAGGGGAAATGGGAATTTAGGATAGAACTATAAAAGTCGAAGCTTTTGTCAAGTGTCAACCGTTTTCATTTGAATGTAGACATACATTTTTACTTCATCTTAAAAAATTCCATTACCCGAAAAGAATAAAAATTCTTTAGGGTCATAAAATTTTTTATGACCCGAAAAATGTAAGCTGACATGTTAGCTGACATCATATATAATTTTTTTCGGGCCTTTCCAAAATAACAGCCAACTGACTCATGAAAAGTTTTCAAAGCTCATAATACTCTTTATGTAATGACATTTAATAACGTACAAGTGTTAAACAAGCATTCGGGTATTCTTTGGAGGGCCAGTGAAATTCGTTATTTACTGATTTCGGGACTCCGTGCTAGACTATGGGGCGGGTGAGAGCCCTCCCCACCCCAAGGGACCCAGCCGCGGCAGCCGACCTCCACTGCACAACCACTGCCACGCTCCAGGCCGCATTATAAGACACTTCCTACCCATTTACGCCTCTTGGAGAGCCCGGCAAGCTACCGAGAGTATCCTGCCCGCACGGGCAGAGCCTGGCAAGCTCCCCGTGGCATATTTGATATGCTAAATACAGTGACGACAATAGGTCTCCTTCCCCTGACCCTGAAAGAGCCTCCAATCGTTGAGAAAAGACGAGTAAAAAGAGGCTGTTAAAATCTCTGGGCTGGGAGAAATAGAGACGTTACCGGCGCCTGCTCGAGTAAATCGAAGATCAATGGGATGACAGTGACAGTGATGATACAGTGATACTGATTTCGGCCTCGTCGCACTCGGCTTTTGAAGAGGCGAGTGAGCAGCTTAGGGTGTGAGTTGTCTAAATGATTGAACAGCTCCTTGAAGCCCTGTTTTCTGTCGCTGAGTCAGAAGGGTCTCGCGTGGACGGCGGGAGTTGGTTTTTGCTGCCGTGGAGGCCAGGCGGGCAGGGGAAAATGTTTGCCGGCAGCAGATTGTAGAGACCAAAAGGACCCTCTGAATTGGCTCAAGACACAGCACTGGGCTGTGCACGCATTAGAGACGTGAACACGGAGTGGATTCCAGACACACGCGTGCTCTGTCCGTGTGTTCTTCCCTCTGGCGTGTCGCCAGGCCGTCCCCCGCATGTACTTCTCCCCTTTAGAAAACGGACATAAAAGGCTCATCCCAGCTGATTTATTCCTCTGGGATTAGATTTTTCTAGCTGTCCGACGATGAGACCGTTTCACACCTGGTGGAGCACTAGTCAACACACGGGTCACAGGACGCCTTCGTGTGTTGGGAAAGTAGAACGGGAACATCTGGTGCTGCCGCTCTCTGAGCCCAACTTACCAAGTGGCGGCTCAGTTCCCTCAAACAGCGGGAAAGGAGCAACGGGCATGTGTGTTCAGCCAAGGCACACGCTTTCCCGACAGGGGGCAGATCTCAGCAGGGATGCAGCTGGCGTGGGCTAGAGCGACGCATGGGGGTGCGTGCCGCACGTGGGCCTGCTGGGGAGCCACGGGGGGATGGTTCCCTGGCACCTTCCCAGAGCCCCCGTGGGTGCTGACAGCCATTCATCACCGGGTGGGAGCTGGGGACGGACGGAGTGAGGAGGAGAGAAAGGATTCCTGTCACCTTGGCTGTTATGAGATTATCGAGTTGAGATTGATCTCGGGGTCTGGGCTGAGGCTGGAATCCGAGACTCCCTGGGCGGGTCCACGAGATCGCGGTCAGAAGCCACTGGGCGGGGGGGCGCCCCCATGTCCTCCCCCAACCACGCTCACACGCGTGTCCTGACACCGCCCCCGCCCAGAGCTGGGAGGGGAGCAGAGGGCGGGTGGCGTGGGGACAGGCCCCAGAGCTGGGGCGCACAAGGGCAGCCTCAGGGCCCGGGCCGAGAGCAGGTCCCCGGAGCCCACCTGCACGTGGCCAGTTGCCGAGGCTCCTGGCCTCTGTCCGCCGCGGGCTGGGCTGCGGCCTGGGAAGAGGCCTTGGCTGTCCTCGCTTTGCTTCTCAGCACTGCGCCCGCAGGGAGGAAGAGCTGAGCGCGGCCCAGTAGAGGCCGCCAGGGGCTGCCTGGGCCCAGCTGGTGTTGGCACCAGCCTGGAGACACCTGCCTGCGTGGAGCAGGCTGACGGGTGATGCTCCCTGGCACTCTGGGGCCTGCAGGACCCCAACACGCACACACGTACATGCACACACACGCACACACGTATGCACACACATGCACACACATGCACACGCACATGCACACACATGCCACATGCACGCACACGGACACACACACGCACACACAGGTGCGCACACACGTATGCACACACATGCACACAGACGCACACTCATGTGTACATACATGCACACACGTATGCACACACATGCCACACACACATACACATGCACACGGACACACACGCACGGACATACATGCATGCACACACATGCCACATGCACATACACATGCACACGGACACACACGTACGGACACACACACGGACACACATGCACGCACACACATGCCACACGCACATACACATGCACACGGACACACACGCACGGACACACATGCATGCACACACATGCGTACACACACACACCCTGGTCTGTGCCGGCCTTGCACACGCCAGCCCCAGGCTTCCGTGCTCTGCTGCTGCCGAGATGCACGCGGTCCCCTCCCGGGGCTTGGTCCTCCCAGCGACTGGGAAGAACGGACTCTCGCTGCAGACTCAAGAGAAGCTCTTTCCTGCCGTGGTAGCTGCAGAACAAACCCAGGCAGGGCCCGGGGGTTAGTGCAGGAGGAAGAGTGAGCAGCCCGCGACCTTATTGCCTAAGCCGCAATAAAACAGACCCACCTCTACACCACTGGAACCAGCGCCCGTGCCAGGCAGCCCACAGGATGGAAGGAGACGTTTCGTTGCATTGACTTCTTGGCTCTGCCGTGAACCCAGGGGCTAGGGAGGGCCCCCCCCCCCCGCGGTACAGATGAGAAACAGAGGCACGGAGAGGATAGTTGGCGTTGTTTCAGGGGCTGCATCTTGCAAGGGGAGTGAGGTTCCATGGCAAGAAGGACCCTGTGGTCAACAATCTGTTCTCTCTGCTGATAACACGGAGTTCCGAGGCTAGTTCGGGACTGCACCCTCCCATGCTGGGGGCTGGGGTGCAGAGGCCAGGTGGGCTCTGAGCGCCAGCCCCTCCTGCCCACAGGGGAGTGGCGGGGGGTGTTTTATAAGGTGACTGTGACGGCCCGGGCAAGCCAGTATTCCATTAACCGAACTTCAGCAAGCCTCCAACTGAAGGGAAAAAAATCAATATGGAGTGATTCTCAGTGTCTTAGCTAGTGGGTTTGTTGTTTGTTACGGTGGCTGTAATGGCGCGTAGAATCCTGTTAGCACCTTGTGCCAAGAACGTCCGGTTCTTCAGTGGCTCCATCAGCCGCAGCCACGAGCTTTCCGTGTTAGATGCACGGATTTATCCTTTATCCTTTATCTCAGGCTTCCTGCATTTTCTTCCCCTCAGCCCTCCGAAGGGCACCAGTTATGAGACTGATACCAACGGGAGGGTTCTACTAAGGAGCTTCCCTGCTGATAAGCATCTCCGGATGCGTTGCTCACTCTTGTTAACTAAGTGTAAATGCATCAGAGGTGAGAAATACTGTTGCCGGTTTTGTTCGGTGATTTATTCCGTGTGCCTTGTTTCGCAGTTTTACTGAAATGCAACGGACGAAGAGAACCTCTTACAGAATGGTTGGAAATAATTGTCCTGGAAAACGATTATGATTTTCTTAGTGAGTGTAGTGGGCACTCACCCCAAAATAGCTGCGATTTATGTTAAATGGTCATCAAATCCTCCTTCGGGTCTATAGCACTACATACATAGCCCCGTTGTTTGTTTAAATCTTTGTTTTCTACCCAAATTTAAAGAACTGCCTGGAAGTGGGAGGGACTGTTAATGGGCATAGAAATGGGGTAGAAAGTTGAGTTCAAGCTAGTTTCTAAAAGAAACAGGGGGTGGTGGGTGTTGTACTCACCCCCCCTGGGGCCCGCCCCCTACCCCCCCACAAGGCTGACTGTGATGAGCCCATCAGCTCTGGAGCCCCCTGAGCAAACGGGCAATGACGTAGCCAAGGAAAAGTTCTGAATCAGCGGCCCAGAATCACAAGCGAGCAGCCCCGGGCACGCGAGGGAAGGAAACCCGCGTGGGCCCTTGTCTGCTTCTTTCCTGCGGGGGCTGCACCCCTTCACTCTCCTTTAGCCTCCCTCGGAGGCAGGAGCGGGAGTGGCAGCTGGCCCGTCCACTCAGGACAACTGGCGTCACGCAGGGCTTGCCGTGAGAGCCGTGCAGACCAGCCGATTCTGGGGAAAGTGGGCCAGGTGGTGTGGTGTGGTGTGGGGTCCCCCGCGTGCCCCCGCCTGCCTCTTCTGGGGGGTGGGCAGGAGGCAGGGGGCTCCACTACCGGAAGGTGCTGATGTCCCCTCTGGGGACGTCTGCCTGGGGGCAGGGGCCGCCCTGGTTTATGGTGGGGTCCCTGCCCCTGACCTTCCTGCCCTCCCACCCCCAGGTCAGAGCACCTCTCTCAGTTCCGCAGGCTCTGCACCACGTCCCAGCTGCCGGCAGCCCTGTACCCCAGACTCTGCCAACACTTGCACTGGTTTGAAGTGAGTTTTCATAAGAGTCAAGGAAATCCTCATCCTCCCAGGATGGGAGAAGCATTTGCTGAAAGTAGATTATAGACCAAACATGATTGTCACCCATTGCCGCTTTTGCAAACCACAACGCCCAATAAGAGAGAGAGAACAAAAGGGAATGCCATGCACAGAGGCAGGGTGGGATGTGGGGGACGGGCGGTGGGAGGGATACTGGGATCCGCGGTGGT
>JAOXYA010000019.1:71650968-71661637 GCA_028565675.1 Sorex palustris
CAAGATGTCAAAAATCAGATGGGCTGGTCACGTAATGAGATTTAAAGACGACTGCTGGACTAGAGCTGTTACCGACTAGATTCCACGGGATGTCAAAAGACCGCATGGCCACTCACTTACCAGATGGTCAGACTTCTTCATCAAGATCATGAATGATAGGTTTGAGGCTCTTCATGTTCCCAGAGTGAACAGATGCCATTGGGCTACACTAGCACTCAACAGGGACAAATGGAGACATTACTGGTGCCCGCTCGAGCAAATCGCCGACTAACAGGAAGTTAAGTGATTAAGTGATGATTTGAAGGACCACACCCAGCAATGCCAGGGATTACATTTGGCACTATGCTCAGGATTACATGGGGTGACCATATGAAGTGCCAGGGTTCAAGCTAAGGTTGACTTCCCACAAGGCAAGCATCCTACCCACTGTACTATCTCTCTGGCCCCTAGTTTTTTGTCTTGTTTAAGCTCAGAGGGCATGCGGCTACTCTCAGCCAGACAGACCGGTGGGTCAGTGAGAGCATCCGAGGGTGTGGGATGCTCAGGGCCTGCGGCTCTGGGCACCACCAGGGCCATTCCAGTCATGCTTGGAGGACTCCAAGCCTACACCCAGTGATGTAGCAAGGACTATGTGAGGCTGGAGATTTAATAGATTTGAGCAAATGCTTTCTTTACTCTCTGCTATCTCCCCAGTCTGAACCCCTATTTACTCTGAACTGTAGAATGTCCTTGTCTCTGAAGAGCTTCAGGCATAATCACAAAACAGTCTTGTCTCTATCTTATTTCAACGCAAAGAAAGGTCTTGTCTGCATATTGTTTATATGCTGTGAGAATTGTTTATGCTCATTCAGCAATGCTACAGCCATCTGCTGCCAACTGTTGGCTGCTGGGGTCACTTTTCACATTCTTACACGGAATCATGAACAAACAATAAGGCTGTCTAGAGCCTTTACATTTGGGGGCATGTAATAATGATGGATAAAATCCAGGTCTCATGCAGGGTAGACATGTGCTTTACCACTGAGCCATCTCCCCAGCTCTGGGTCGGGTTCTATTTCAGCAACAGAAAACTGATAGGAGCATGGAGTCCTTCTGGGATTATACCTGCAGAGAGTCTCAGCTTCATAGGATGTAGTGGAGGGAGTGAGCAGAACGCAGGGAATTGACAGGATCTGGGCCAGGACAGGTGGGGATGGGTCAGGACCTCAGAGACCTGACGTAGCCACACACTTGCAGAAGGAGGCTGGCTGAAGCAGCCCCTCTTGAGCCTGGCTCAGCTGCTAGCAGAGGCCGCTCCCTAGGACTGGACATAGGGACCGTGACACTCAATCTTGCCTTCCCAGGCTCTCCTCATCCAAGGTCCACTCCTGGCTTGAGTGGCAGCAGGGCCAAAGGCAGGCTCCCTAGGACTTCTTGACTAACATTCTGACAGGCAGATGAAAGCCTTTGGCTGTGGAAGAATGGTTGGTTTTGTTCACAGAGTTTCTGTAGGTCTGGCCACAGTAAATGAATGATTGGAGAGTCTCTTAGACTTCTGGGAGGATATAGTTATCCTTGCTTGAGGCACAAGAATGACTGATCCAAGTCAAAGGGGCATGACTGGGGAATAATATTTCTTGGAGATCATCTCACCCCTTGAATGACCAATAGCCCAAGAGTGAACTGTTTTCGATCAGGTGCTTTTAGCTTAAATCACTGCCAGGCAGACCCTGGTCATAAATCTCCTGAGAATAGGTCATGCTTCTTGTGGTGACTTCTTCTCTAGCCAAAACCTTCAGTGAAATTCAGGGAATAAAGGACTGTAAATCTCATTTTCCTCTCACAAGGACTCTATAGGCCGTTCCCTACTGACAGCTTAAAAATGGACTCAAATGTAACCAACTCCTAGGAGGTATTCTTTTATTCAACTACAAGAATCTGTTTTTCCATTCACCCTGAAAGCCAAAGTCAGTCACTTTATCACTCTGTCAAAGTCAGGTTCAAAAAGATCCGGATGGCTGAAAAGTAACCACTTATACCGACTTCACAGAAAAGAAGAGCGCAAACCCCAGTGGGAACACTGGGACATTTGTCTTGGTTCAATAGGTTCTTGAAGGAAAATGAGAAGCACTTGCTTCCGTTGAGAGTATTGAATTGTAATTTATATGAAAATTTATTATTCCAATCACAGGGGACTTTTGAATTTCAATGGACCCTTCCCTCCTTCCTACTCTCTCAAACCAGCTGAAAACCAGATATTGGCTCATTGCAGAGTCAGTGTATAAACTCAACCCCTATAAGCTGGAGCAGTCAGTCCTGACCGTACAGAGTGTCAAACGATGTCAGTGAGAAGGTAGGACTGCAAGCCAGACTTTGAAGTCACAATCATTCAGTGATGCATGACCCTTGATGAAAAACTCACTGGCCAGATTCCTGACCATGTCCACCTCTGATTTTGTGGGTTCGATTTCTGATTCCTTGTTTGTAGAGAGTGCTTTTCCCATGTTACAGGACTGTTGTGATGGGGAAGGGATACATATTAAACTTTCTTTGGAAACTATAAAATAACAAACATATTCTCTGCAAGGTTTTATAAATTGCTATTCTGCCACATTGCACTGTAATTCTATCACGGTAGTATAAATGGCAGCAGCTAACACACATCCTCCCCACAAGTAACAAGAATAACTAGTGAGCAAGGATACAAGCCATTCTGACTCACCCATACATCCACTGTGACATGACTCTCTCAGAAAAATAGCCACAGGATATGTTTGTTGAATATAAAGCTGGAATATTGAGTGACTGAATAAATGGCTGGGTCAGTGGATAGGATACATGGAGGCAGGGAGGGCCAAGTTGGTATGCAACAATATGTGCATTCAAGTGATCACAATATTAAAATGCTTACATGTTGATCAGTGAAGAGTACTAAGATCCACGAGTATCATCCTTGTTGCCTTGGATATTCTTTCTTGGTCCTTCACACAATCCCAAGAGAAGGGTCTTAATGTCACATAACATTCTGTGTGACAGGCTATCGAAGTGGGTCACTGACTGTTCCCCACTCAATTGTGAAATATTTTTAATATCCTCTGGGTTGGGTGGGTGACCAATTAGCCAGCCTATTAAACGATTAGTGTAGACTATTCACCCAAGACCCATGAGTGATATTTAAATTTGTGCTCAGTAGTTCCTAGATTCTAGGATAAAACCCTTGTGTCATGCCTGTAGTCCTTCAAGGATTTCATTTTTGTTGCTAATTTTTTTAATCACCATTCAAGATTTCTAGTGATTTACCACATGGCAGGTAGAATGTTTCCCTGAATTAGTTACCTATTTATTCACTTTCATACTGACATAATGACATAAGTTTCTTATTAGATTAACTCCATTCCCCAATAAAACCCCTCAATTACCAGCATTTTTACTTAAATATAATTGACATATGACGTTGTGTACATTTAACGTATTAGAGCTCAATGATTTGACCCGTGTCACTGTGTCACTGTGTCACTATCCTCCTGTTGATTATCGATTTGCTCGAGCAGGCCCAGTAACATCTCCATTGTGAGACTTGTTGTTTACTGTATTTGGCATATTTAATACATCACAGGTAGCTTGCCAGGCTTTGCCATGTGGGCGAGATACTCTCGGTAGCTTGCTGGGCTCTCCAAGAAGGGCGGAGGAATCGAACCCGGGTTGGCCTGGTTGGCCGTGTGCAAGGCAAATGCCCTACTGCTGTGCTATCATTCCAGCCGCTTTGACCCATGTATATCTGCAAAATGATTGCCATTGTAAGGTTAGTTAGCTTACTAAAGAGCCTTTTGCATGTGGGGTGTAAACATTAAGTTCTCTTCTCCGATCAGCTTTTAATTGTGCAACACAGTAGTGTTCTCTAGAGTCACCGAGCTGCACATGAGACCCCAGAATAAACTGCTTTAAACTGGATGTTTGTGCATTTTAACCAACATCTCCCTCCTCACCTCTTTCTCCTCTCCCCTTCCCCATACCCGTCTGGGTAACCACCATTCTGTCTCTAGGAAACTCACTTTCTTAGTAGCATAGGGTTGGGGACTTTCTATTTCAAGTGCTTTATTACTCACTTTCCTAATTTTGTGGGTTTGGAGTGCCAATGCCTCCTGTGAGTCTCATAACCAAAGCGCACATGTCTCCTGCATTTGACCCCAAGAAGAATATGGGACACTTTCATTTGACCCTGAAAGTCTCTCTTCTTTTTTTTTTTAGGTCATACCAGATGATGCTCAGGGGTTTCTCCTGGCTCATGCACTCAGGAATTTCTCCTGGCGGTGCTCAGGGGACTGTGTGGAATGCTGGGAATCAAACTCAGTTTGGCCGTGTGCAAGGCAAACGCCCTACCCACTGTACTATTGCTCTAGCCCTGACCCGGCAAGTCTTTAGGACAATTGTACATCATCAACATTGCAAGTAAAGTGCCTTCTCTATCATGTTTGAAAAGAGAAGTGCCCCTGTCATGGGCTCCATGACTCCCAGTCATGTGGCTAATGCCTTGTCATGTGGGTTTTAGCTCTTTATTCCTTTCAGCGCCTCCACTGCTCCCTACCACTGCCTCCTAACAACAAGAGTGCCACCAACCACAACTTAGCCGGGCTTGATCCCCTCCCTACCTTCCCTCAGTTTCCTGCAACAATCATAGGAAATGAAGGCTTCCCCGAACATACACACACACACACACACACACACACACACACACACACACTCCGATAATTTCCAGAAACAAAGCAATGTTACAATAGAAAGGGAATAAGTGTTTTCCTTATGTCTTTCCATTGTTGTGTCTAGCACTGAGTCTTTGTCCATCCCTCTCTTTCCAGCTATGCCCAGGCTATAGATGGAGGGACCCTTTCTTGATCAAACAGTGGGGACAGTGGGGAGCTTTAGTGTGTGCGCTCTGGCCAGGGTTTTGAAATGCTACTTCAGCAATAGTACAGTGGGAAGGTATTTGCCTTGCAAGTGGCCAACCTGGGTTCAATCCCTGGCATCCCATATGGTCTCCCAAGAACTGCCAGGATTAATTCCTGAGTGCAGAAAAGCCAGGAGTAACCCCTGAGCATTGCTGGATGTGACCCAAAGAGAAAAAAAAAACAAAAGAGCTACTTCCCTGCCTGTGGCCCAGATGGGAATTCTCAGAGAGAAGTCCCTCTCCCCATCTCAGAAACTCCTCAATCGAGGTTGTGCCTGAAGATAGAATCTCAGGCTTGGGAGCAAGAAAGGGATTTGTCCAACCCAGTTTGTCGCACCCTTCTGCATACTGCTTCCTTTGGTTTTAGTTTTGGTTTGGGGGAACTAGATCCAGAGTTGCTCAGATACTCCTCCTGGCTCTCAGTGCCTGGGGATTACTCCTGGTAGAGCGTGGAGTACCCTGTGGTACAGGAGATTGAATCTGGGCCCCTCCCATGGGCAAAAGCATGTGCTCCAACCCTTTGAGCTCTCTCCTTGCCCTACATGCTACTTTCTTAAAAATCCAACAAATGATGCATCTCTATTATCTGGAAAAGTTTTGTAAAAGGGAAGTTACTCTAAGAAGTGTAATGGTTAGAATGGAAGACCCGAAGGAAGACTGTCACACAGCCTGAGCCGGGCAATGAAACAGATCCATGGCTTCTGCACTGTGAAAAGAGAAAGACATAGCAGCTCATACTCTTCCACAGAGAGCATATTGAATGATACATTATAATTAGTTCCCGGTCCTCTGACACAAAGAATGAAAGAATTGGAATATTTCAATTCCCTCCATCAGAACATCAAGGAAGAAGTATTGCAGTAATATCAGAACAGCCACCTTCAAAAAAGCACCTGCCAAATTTTAAGTGGAGACTTTCTTCTGATATTTTTCTCCATTCCTCGACCACTAGAGAACTGGCTGAATTTCCCCCTCCAAGTACATCATTCGTGTATGTGGGGTGTGTGTGTGTGTGTGTGTGTGTGTGTGTGTGTGTGTGTGTGTGTGGTGGGGGGATGTATGAGAGAGAGAGAGAGAGAGAGAGAGAGAGAGAGAGAGAGAAATAAGTATAATGTCAACTGATAACATATCAAGAGAAAGAAATATAACATAGAGGAAAGGAGGCTTCAGTGTTTGCCAAATGTATCAGCCAGTGGGTCTCCAGGGTTACAGGATTGATTTGCATCAAACTCCTGCTCTTGGTCCCAACCACCACACAGCTAGAAGATGCTATTACACCAAGTCCTTATTGCAGCCTTGGGCCTGTGCCTGTTTCCCAACAGCATTCTCCCATAGCTTCAGCCCACAGCCTGGGCCCCAACCCTGCATCTGTGTTTCCTGCCACAGCTCCAGCCTGGCGAACTTCCTGGAGTTTCACCAGGAAGACCTTGTGGCTTTCTGATGCTTAGAACTGAGCTGTCTGCCACTGTCCTCCCAGGGAAAGGGAAGGAAGAGAACAGTTTGCATGATGGTCTCTGGAAGGTCTCTTGGCTGCAGCTCAGGGCTTCCCTCACTCACAGACAACTCCCATAACAAGTCAGCGCAGGGTGGAGGTGGGTGACACTGAGCTTTGCTCAGGGCAAATCCTGACTCTGGCATCAGGAATCACTCTTGGCAGTGCTGGGGGAGCAGCAGTAGTACCAGGGACCAAACCTAGGTTGGGCACATGCAAAGCAAGCACCCTGTACTACCCCTCCAGCCCCCACACGCTGATATTCCAAGTAAAAGGAACTGGCTGTCCTCTTCAGCATGGTCAGGAAGAATAGGGGAGTGGACAGGGTGGCGTGGTTCCAAGTTGGTATCTGTCCAGGAAAACAGAAGTCCCACCTAATCTTTGAGGATTTAATAATGGGAACTGGTCCAGGGACAAGAGCATGGAGAAATTCCACAGGGGCCATGGAGAGATTTGCCTCAGCAAGATGCTGCAGGACAGGGTGGGAGCAGAGACTGGTGTCCACACCAAGTACTCCTGTGGGTTCAGACATGGGCAGGAGACCCTGTGTGAGCTGGGCCAGAGGGAGAGGCAGGCTGATGGGCACTGGAGCCAGAAGGGCTACAAAGCTGTGGCTGAGAGGGATGAAGTAGGGGTCAGGTCCTGAGGATTTTTTCTTCCTTTCCTCCTTATAGCTTTCCAGCAGCCTCCCCAGACCAGCCTCCGGGACAAAGGAGTCCGGAAATGCAGGTCCTGTCAAGGAGACACAGCAGGCAGGCAGACCTGAGCCATACAGCTTCCTGTCTTTGGAAGGCAGAAAGTTGAAGACCAAATTTTGGTGTCATCATATACCCTAGCAAGGACCTTCTGATGCCCTCACACACTCCGAAAGAGAAGCAAGAATGGACTCAGAGAAGGGAGAGGGAATGATAGAAAATCCAGAATGGCTTCAGGGGATCCAGGCCAGAAAGACAGCATAGTGGGTAAGGCGTTTGCCTTGCATGCATCCTACCCAGGTTAAATCCCTGGCAGATTAGAGAGAAGGGCAGAGGCAGTCTTAGCTGGAAGAGCAAAGCTGCCACTGAAGATCATGGACAGACACCATGTCCACCCTCTCAGCATCCTCTTCTGGAAAACAGAGTTGCTAAATCCTAACTGGCAGAGCTATTAGACTCAGGTAACTGCAGGAGATGGATACCTTGATGAGGCAATTAGCTCAGAACCTGGCTACCAGAAACATCCCCCACCCTACACACACACACACACACACACACACACACACACACACACACACGCACACACGCACACATACACATATACACAATCCCCCATAATGGCAGACTGGGTCTGTAAAAGGGAGAATTGGCCCTCAGCCTTGGGCAGGAGCTCCCACCCCTGTCAGGAACCTGGGAAGTTCCAGTTTCATGAGGGACCAAGGAGAACAGGCAGCAAAGAATAGTGTCTCTCCAATCTTGCCTGCCCACCTTTCTGGGTAGTGAAGGAGCTCACGGAGCCCATTATGGTAGCAAATTGCCTTCCTAGCCCGTGGCTACTTAGTCCTAATAAAACAAACCACGATGTGTCAAGATAGCCCTGGAAGTCAAGAGAGCCAAAGAATGTAATTCTGCTGGAAAAATTTATAGCCTTCAGATGCCCATGAAAGCCCCGATATACAACTTGTACTGAGACAGTGGAAAATGGAAGATGAAAGCCTGGCTGAGATGGGGGGCCGGGGAGACCAAGTGCTATTTCCATCAGCATGGATGGAGCGGGTGAAGGTGCTAGAGTCCAGGGAAAATGGGCCTCAAAGGGCAGCCAAGGAACAGGGAGATAATCTGGACCTGGGAGAACTTACGGCAACGGGCCAAGGATGCACCACCAAAGGGCGTGTGGGAGCAGCACGCAGAGGCCAGAGGCAGGTGGCAGACCCATTGAGAGGAGCCCAGAAGGTAGACAGGCTGCCTCCCACAGCACCTACAGGGCAGCGATGGGTTGCCCAGTGGGCACCCAAGGCAGCCAGCACAATGCACAATTTCAGCTAAGCTTCCCCAAGACACAAATCACTCCTCACAAAACTTGGTCAGCCATGCCTTAAGGACAGAGTCTTCCCGAGAGGGTTTAACATGGCCCCTCCCCCTGCCCCTTAGTCAGGGCAGTCATACTCGCTCTTCAGTTCTGACCAGCTGATGACCAGCTGATGACCATCTCTGGTAATGAATTTATGAAGATTTATAAAATTTGTGAAAGAAACACAGTGCTTGGGACTGGGGAAAGAGCACAGCGGGTCAAGCTGAGATCGAGGTAGGAGTGAAGTTTGGTGTGGGAGAGGCTGAGGAGGGTTCGAGAACATGGGTGTCAGTCCCAGACAGCACGGTGTCAGAAAGTGGGGACATTTCTATGAGTGGAACCCTCAACAGATCTTATTCGGGGAAAGATAGTGTAGAAAACATATACAGCTGCAGTGAATAGTAAAGAGAACCAATTGCTTACCTCAGCCAGGAGAAAGGAATATTAGGGATTCTGTAGGACTCTTTTCATTGTTGTCTCTGCCAACTCAAATTTACAAAGTGGCCTTGTTTGGTCTTGACTCGCCAGCATCTCAGAGTGACCGTGCCTGCTGGTGCTGTCCTGTGGGAGGAGCCACACAGAGAATACAGAAGGCCTTGACGGAAGCCCACGCCAGCTTCTATCAAGTTCCCTCGCCAGATGAGGCCAGTTCCCAGATCTCAGGAGCTGCTTTCTTTCTCGCTACAAATAGATTATAACTCAGAGGATAAAATAAGAACTGGGGACTGGAGAGATTGTGGGTACAGTGGGTACAGCTGGAGAGAGTACAGTGGGTATGGTGCTTGCTTTGCATGTGACCAACCTGGGTTCAATCAACCACGTTGCATATGGTCCCCCAAGTCTCACCAGCAGTGATCCCTGAGCACAAAACCAGAAGACATGAGCACCACCACCAAATAACAGCGACAAATTGGGAATCTACACAAACATAATAATTAAAGCTATTTTAATAGTTTTGAGAAATGGTATTTTAAGAATTAACATAGTATATTTTAGAGCAGAGTGAAGTCAAATAGAAATTGCAAAATTCTTATATGTTTCTCTCATCTTTCCCACACGTTCCCCTTTTAATGATATCTTGCAGTCATGTGGCATATTGTTTACAATCTATGAGTTGATATTAACACATTTACGTTAGTGTTAGTATTTTGGATCATACTCAGCAGTGCTCGGGGGTCACTTCTTGTGGTACTCAGGGAACCATGCAGTGCTGGGGACCAGACCTAAGGCTTCAGCTTGCAAAGCCTGTGCTCTAGCCCTTTAAAACTACCTTCATGGCCCCAGGACATTATTACCAATGCAAGTCCATAGTTTACATTAGGGTTCACCTTTTAAACTTTTTTGTCAACTCAGGACCTCACACAAAGTGATGAACTACATCCCAGCCCAGGGCTCACACTTCGTGTTGTACATTTCTGTGTGTGTTATAGATAAATGTCTGCTATCCTGCATCCACCTTTAGAGAATCACATTTGTTTTGGGTTTTGGTTTCAGAGTTACACCTGGCAGTACTGATGGCTTCCTTCTGGCTCTGCACTCAGGGATCACTCCTACCAGGCTTGGAGGACCATGTGTGATGCTGGGAAGCCAACCTGTGTCACGGCATCCAAGGCAAATGCCCTACCTACTCATTGTACTATTGCTCCAATCCCCACACAGAATAGTTTCATTGCTCTAAAAATCCTCCACGACACACTTCTTCATCCCTTCCTCTGAACCCTGGCGACCAATGATCTTTCTATTCTCCTAAGTTTTTCTTTTAAAAACATCACATAGCTGTGATTCTACAGTACATAGTAGGATCTTTTCACATCGGCATTTTTCACTGGTGATATGTGCTTTAGATTCTCCATGTCTTTATAGTTTGAATAGCTTATTTTTAAATAACCAAATAATACTTGATTGCATGGATGTACTAATATATTAAATCATATACGAAATAATTTTGGCTGCTCCCAATTTTTGGTAATCATAAATAAAACAGTGGTAAACATGTATATTTAGGTATTTGTGTGGATATAAATGTTCAAATCACTTGGGTAAGCACCAAGGAATATAACTGTTGGATTGTACAATCTAGGTTTGCTCTGAAGACAATGCCAAACTGGGTTTCCAAAGCGACATCTAAAAAGGAGTGGAGATGAACAGACACATTCTCAGAGAGAACATCTATATTTACATTCGCTAGAAAAACATGCAAATTGTTA
>JAOXYA010000019.1:71668647-71679692 GCA_028565675.1 Sorex palustris
TAGCAATGAAAGAGACATAATAACTAAATTATTGTGATATTCTGTATTATATTTTGGAGCAAAACAGTATAGGATAACAAAAAAACCCATATAGGATTAAGCAAAATGTAAAGAAATCCAAATAAAGTATGGAAATTAATCAACAATTAGCTATAAATGTTGATTTATTCATTGTGACAAATGTGGTGACAAAAAATAGTCTAAAAGGATAATAAGAAAATTTTGCTACACAGTATTCTGCAATCTGTGTACTCTCTTTGTATCTTTGAGGGAAAATGATAGGAAGATTCATTAAAGGAAAAATACAATTTCTCCAGAGAAATACTGAATTGAAAGAGCCCTTTGAATTCTCAGTTCAATAAATGAAGAAGGGGGGGGGGGAGCTTCAAGCGAAGGTGTTTGATTAAGAAATTATTGAGTGAAAGTAATAAAAGGGAGCTCTTAAAATCCTACAGAAAGGGGAGATACAGACTCTATGCTAGCCAGACTGTGTCTGGAAAGGCCCTAAGTCCTGTCCCTTCCTGTGGCCCAGAAGAGGGGCTGATACCACCAATAGGGCATGGAGAGAGATGGTTGGTCAGAGGCCAAAGTCCCAGGAGCCCCCCTCCCATGGACCAACTGGCTGCCACGGAGTCTAGTGCCTACTGTCTCTAAGCCCTGTGTTCAGCAATACCAGTCCTGGTGGAAGGAGTGGTGTCCTGTGGAAATGTTAATGGAAACATTGTTCTGACACTTGTTGAATAAAGGGAGACTTCATTCAAGACCACAGTAACATGGGAGAGAGACTGGGCTCAGTTCTGAAGACAGCAAAGACAGGGAAGCAACAGGGAGAAGGGCCCCTAAATGGAAGATTACAAAGAAGAGAGAGACAGTACGGCTGCCGGGACCTTGATGTGTCCCTACTAAATAGGACTCTCACTGGAGCAAGCCCAAGGCCTTAGATATAAAACTTGCAAGGGATGAGGATCTTCATGGCAAAGAGAAGGATTCTCACGACAGATTTGGCAGGATTCCTGCTGCAAGTGGGGTGAGAGAAGACCAAGGTGAAGGTCTAGCAGAAGAAGGGGCTCTCCAGTCTGTAACTACAGTTTGGTCGAAGAGTCTTTGTCAGAAGAACTGGTCAAGCTTGTGGGCAAGAAGACTCAGCAGACAGAACATTCTGGTTTCTGCGGCAGGAGGACAAAACAAACAGCAAGGAAAAGCTCCTGGAGGAGGACAGGCTCACAGAGGAGATGAGGGTCCTGGCACTATGCAGAGAAAACGGAGGGAGAAAAAAAGGAAGCTTCTCTCTCCCTTTCTGATAAGACAGATTGACAAATGGAAAATAAACTTAATAACACGTGTGATTCATGTGTACACAGAAGATACCCAACTAAACTGAATAAAACTCCGTGAACTGGCCCAGGTCTTCCTAAAAATCATCATCTGCTGAAGGCCAAAGGAAGATGCTTAATGGATGGGAAAGACAATTGTGGGAGGTTATAAGGAAAAACACAGTAACAAAGCCGTTATGATTCAGACTTAAGCCAGAAATACTAATAAGAGTTTCTTGTGATTTAGACCCAACTCTCTTTTTCTGGTACAGAAAAAGGGTGGGGGGTGGGGGTGGGGGGGCCTTAGAAACAGAAATCTAGTATAAATAGGCTAAATATAATATTTCTATATTTATATGCTAAATATTCTCTTGCAAAAAATAAATTTGACTTTCTTGTATCTTCTGTATTTGTTTTTCCCCCTGAAAAAATAATCATCTCAAAGTAATTCTTATGCATGAAACATATTTTGGGGTGACTATATTCTGGGATGCATAACTTTAAAGGCACAAATGAAACAAAAGCAAAAGCTTGCAGGCTCCTTGTACTCATAGGTGCCAATGGACAGTCACTGCTCTAGAGAAACCGCCAGCCAGACTGTCAGACGCTGGTACAGGTGACATTGATGGTGGTTTCTGTGTGATGGTTAAAGCGGGTTTCCCTGCCCTGTGGCCAGCAGCCAGGTCTGTGCCTACTTCTGCCAGCCCACCTGGGCATTCTTCCTTTCAATGAGAGATACTTGGTTTCCATTACTAAGCAACAGGTAGAACCAAGCATCAGTCAGCCAATTTGTACTCTAAAGATGTCACTCCAGGCCGATGGGAGCATTCTGTCAGCAGCAGAATGAAAAACACCATCAGCCTCGAGTGCTGGGGGGGGCTGTCTGGGGCCCCAGGGGTTGGGTCGGACTCCGCTGGGGAGCACTCTATTTGCATATCTCACACGTTCTTGATTTAGAAACATATTAGATTCAAATATGCAAACAAGCCTGTGGCAGGGACTGAGTAGGTGTGAACAGCCCCGTGGCTCAGCTTAGCATCAATTAACATTTCAAAAGGTGTCAGGTAGCTAGAAGACCTTTTTTTAATTGCTGCTAATCAGAGGCTCTAGGGGCACCTAGGAATGCTCAGTGGGTGTGAATTTTATGTAAGAAGAAAGGTGTTCGTAGGGAAAGGGGGTGGGGTGTCACCTGGGGTTCAGGTGAGGCTTCAGCTCACGGTACTAAAAGCACTTAGAGGACCGGGAGCCTATTGATTCTCTCTCAAAACTTCTTGGGTTTTCCATTCACAGAGGAACCTAGTCCCCAGGCAGGCCACTTGCCTTTCCCATCCTTATAGATAATGCAGAGACCATGCCAAACTCTAAGAGAGTGGGGGAAGGGGGGGGGGGGAGATGCTTTTCTGTTCCTCTGCTATAGTTCTTATTGCCTTCTTGAAAAGGAAATAGAGCCCATCGAGTTAACATCACTCCCTCTTCGTTCCTACGGATATTTTCCCTCTGAGCCATGGGGTAGGAACGAGCAGAGCTGAAGCACTGTTCTGACTCACCAGTGTGGAAATAAACAGACTTCCAGAGTGAGGACTGGCCGGGCCTTTCGTTTGAAGCTTGCTGGGGCAGGGGGAGTCAGCCAGCCTTCGGCGCTGGCTTCTGGCAGAGACTCAAAGCCAGGCTGGGGAGAGGGGCAGCCCCAGCATGTTGGGAGGGAAAGCCTCTGGCGGCTTCTAATTAGAACCCCTTGGCACAGAAGCTGGAGGCCTGCTCGCTCCGAGTGGGGTGTCCTGTGGCATTGGTTTGGGGAGCTTATTTCGCTTTATCTGGTTTGTCTTGAGTTGGGGATGTGATATTGTCGCAGTGGAAGTGAAGAAGGAGGGAGGGAAGGGGCACCAGGTTAGACACTGTTGATTATTTTCAATCACGCCTACAGCAAAGAAAGGGGTTGAGCAATCAGCAAAGAAAGGGGTTAAGGGATGAAGATTGAAAGACTTAAAAAGGGAACACAGTAAAGTGATCCAGCAAAAGTGGTCTAAAAATGATGCCCAGCTTAAGTCCTCACTTCAAAGGCCTGACTGGCCGGCCGGGACCCTCCTTGCTAAGATAAGCAGCTGTGCCCAGAAGGCTCCAGAGACCCTCATCATTGCTCTGTTCTGCTCCACTGTTCCTAGAATTGGCCCAAGACGCTCTCCTTTAGCAATTTGGTCCAGCAAGATGCTCGTCCTATGCCTCTGCATCCCAAATTTCTAGAATTGACCCTGCTACTCCCTTCCCGGGAGAGGCTGAAATCATCTTATGCACATTATCCTATATGAGTGGCTCAGAACTTTTCACAGTTAGTCCAAATTATTATCTCTATTTCTTATCCTTTTTTATGTGTTTGTTACTGTGTCAGGCATATCGAATACTCTCGGTAGCTTGCCGGGCTCTCCGAGAGGGCGGAGCTTACAATATTTTAATATATGATTTACTTCCTCCTAAAAATTGAGTCCATGTCATCTTATTGCCCCCCATTCCAGAAGTAACTATTTGCTGTTTATTGAAAGCAGGAGTTTCCAGCCTAAAGCAGCCCCCCAAAATGCTATGAAAAGCATCCCCTAAAAATGCCAGCCAGACCTCTTTCTCTGTCAGTGGAAACAGTATGCTATACCCCATCAATAAACTTGCTTTGCTCCTGCTCAAAGCATCTCGCTCTTGGTAAAGTCTTTCACCACCCACGGCTCAGAGTCAGTGGGGTCTGGGTTGAACAGCTCGAACCCTTTGCAACCCTCACCTGGGCAAAACAGGCAGCAGTTCTCACCTACATGCATGCAGCCCAAGAGTAAAGAAAAGCAAAAGGGACTGAGAGAGGCTCTACCAGCCAAGAGGGAAGACACAGAGCAGCAGCGACAGACCAGTGGGCACTGAGAGCACTGGGCACTGGGGGACACTGGGCCCCTGGAAGTGAGGGCAACCCCTGCAAGAAACCAGTGTTAGGCCTGGACATCAAACATCAGGGGACTCTGAAAGCCTTGAGGTGAATAGCTATAATGTCACAAACACCTGGAATGCTGTATGCTAGTTCTACTATGCGGTGCCAAGGACCCACCAGGAGTTAGCTAGTTTCACTGGAATAATATTTTTGAAATAGGAGAGGGCATCCTAGTCTCTCTGAGTGTGGACTCCTCTGGCTAACTGCTGCAGGGGGTGGAGTGTGGGGGGTCTGTTCCTTTGTTTGTAACACCTCTAATCAGTGGCATATTTATCATAACAATGAAGAGGCAGAGAACACTATTTGGTTCGGGATAAAAGCCCTACAAATCTGGAGCCAAATGGCAACTAGTCTACAAATACCTATTATTACTTCCGAAACAGCCCTCTGGGGAATTCTGGTCTCTGCAGGAAACTGGGCCCCAGAGGCACTTTCCCCGCTGCCAGCTGCCAGCTGCCAACTGCTGTCAGGCGGGCCCTGTGCCACCTTGTGGTCTGAGGATCTGGACATGCACCGCCAGCATCGCCCTGCTCCAGCTTGTCCAGACTCAGGATTTTAAAGGCTTCGTTCAGGAGCCTCTTACTTGAAGGGCACTCGGGGCAGGAAGGCAGCTGCCTGCAGAGTCAACACCAAGCAGGACTCTTTCCGGACGGCTCAGGGCCAGGGCTCGGCAGCCCAGATCCTGAAGGCTGAGCCTCTTTGCAGAAACCACTCACCTGGCCAAGAGAGAGAAGGAGCTGGAGGAAGGTCCATCTGTGTAAGGCAGATCAAGCAAGAGAAGAAACAGGAAAGGTCAGACAGCCAGAATAATGCCTCTCCTCACAGTTCACGATGTAAGAATAGAATCAGCTCAGCTGTCTCAGTGCAGAGTGGTAAATGGAAGGACAGTTGCCAACAGCAGCTGGTCAAACTGTCCAGGGGAAGACTGCCCTGACCGACCTCTGCTCCTGCCTTACTCTGACAGCTTCTCTTGAACTTGGATTTTGCCAAGTTGGACGGAAGTACCTTTTACCTTTAACCTCTGCTCTTCCCAGGACCTAGTCCAGGGATAGAAGGGAAATGTGACCTCAGTGAGGCCCCTTGAGACCCGGCCCCCACACCTGTCTGTCTGTTCCTTCCTCCCCCCTGAAGGATACTTGACCCTTGAGACGATATGAAAAGAATTTTGAATTTAGGGTCAGGAGCTAATCTGGGTGTTAGGTGACCCAAAAGCAACACTCTTGTTAATTCCGGAACCTCCCAATGTCAGGAATATTGTTCCCTATCTGAGTTGGGTCCTACTCCATTTTACTTCTTCCATTTTTATCAAAATACATTAGAAGCCAGGACTCAAAGACAGCTGCAAATCTTGCCTCTGAAAGGCAAGACTCTGAAACCTACACATTATGTGGTTGTGGTTTCTGGATATTGAAATGTCAAAAAGTGAGATTGTATACTTGACCAGAGGCCTCAGAATTCACTTGCTTTACTGGTCTTTGGGATCAAGACCATAGAAAGAGCTACACACATTATTTCTGCCACTTTTCCCAGGGGCCAGGGGTGGTTTCCCTATCTCTTTCAAAAGAAATTCTGGCTTAAAATACATTTAATCCAGTAATTTTTTTTCAACTGCTGGTCTGCCAGTGGATGGTGGTTTACAGAAGTTTCCTGCTGGTTTGCAAAAAAAGTTACTGCCTCTTAATATCTGCTTTGCCTGGAAAATGCAGCAAAATAAAGACAGAACTGCTTGGCAAACCAAAAACAGAAAAGAAACTTCGTTAGGCACTATGATAAGGAATATTTAAACCTTTGTTTCACAGTCCTTGGCAGTGAACTAGCACGATGGCCCTTACGTGCAATGTATTGAAACTGAGGTAATGTGTTTATCAACTCCTCCTCATCTGCATTCATTACAGTAACCTCACAGACAGAGCAGCCACTGCATTGGGGTGGGATGTGTGTGGAAGGATATTACTTAACCAGATGAAAAGTCAAAAAATCCAAATAAAGGAAGCTAGTAATTAGTCATGGCTTCCACTGACTTATTTAGTTGCTTTTCTAATACAGATAACAAAAAACCTTCCTCATTGGGGAAGTCTGAATAAAGGTTTGCATCTTGAAGTGAATAATCTTGCCATCTTAGATTTTACTTGGCTATCTGGCGTCCTCAAGATGCTCAAAGAACAGAGCTGACTTTCAGAGGATGCCATCAGAGTGTTGATCTGGCCCTCTATACTAAAGAACCAGTCGTATAAGGCAGAAAACAACACAGATGCTATACTCTATACTCTGTTTCCCAAGGTAGGGTGAAGTGGAAGACTTTAGGGAAAAACTGCTTTGTGGTCTTGACTTATCTGGGTACACCTCTAGTTCCATAGATTGTGCTCCTGATGAGCACTGTTGAGCACTTAGACAGAGAGAAGCATCTTGAAGAACACCTGGCCATTGCTACAAACAGAACTGAACTTCGTTCAGGTATTATAGGTATGGCCTCACTGGAAAGAAACTTCCTACTGAACTAAAATCTACAATGAATGGCATGATGAAAACAGTTTATGAATTCACAGTCAAGCTATGAACAGCAGATTGTTCAGAGCACTGTGTGAGAGAATGGTCTGGCAACACCCACAGCTTTGTGCAGAAGGGAGGCAGCTGTCGAGAACAAGGGTCTTGTCACTTGTCGGATTGAGGGAAGAAGTCAAGGAATTTCTGTGAGAGGGAAACTCTGCTCCAGAGAAGCCTTTGTTGGATCAGAGCTGGATGATCAAGCATGCATGTTGTCTGGTGGACATATGTTGCCTTCTCAACAAAGTGAATACTGCTCTTCACAAGTATCTTCACACTGAGAAATAAGATGGATGCATTCAAAAAAGAGCTGGCCCTTTGGGTTAATCCTGTATCAGAGAAAGATAGAAAAATGTTTCCAACCTTCACAAGAATATTTTTATTGCTAGTGATAGCAATCAGAGTGTTATGCTCAATCTACTATGTCAACATTTAAGGGCATTAACTCAAAATACTAATCATCACTACCCAGGAAATAAAAATCTTCAAAGAGCTAACCTTTGGATTAGCCATCTCTTCAAGGAAGATGTCAGTCCATGTGTATTTAATTCCCACAAAACAAAAAAACTTGATGTGATTCTCTGCTGGTGTCACTCTGAAAGGCAAACATTCAAAGTGATCCTTGTCTCATTTCAAGATGTCAGGAAAAAGAATAGTCATCCATCGGGTACATTGTTGGTCACACTTCCAAATACCTACTTATGTGAGGAAACTTTTCAGCCCTGTTATTGATGGCACAAGTGGATGTCCATGCGACTCTGACTTCTCTCTCTCTCTCTTCTGTGTGTGTGTGTGTGTGTGTCTGCCTCTCTCTGTGTCTCTTTCTCTGTCTCTGTCTCTGTCTCTGTCTCTGTCTCTCTCTTTCCCCGCCAACCCCCACTGCAGGGATCACGTGTTCCAGCAAAGTAAATGCAGCTGACTTTGCACTAATATTACAAAAAAAGAAAAAGAAAACTCAAGTTCCATTATTAGAATTTTTGCTTACTTCTGGGTTTCTGGTTGCATTTAAAATGATTATAGAATTTTCATTTTATAATCTTAAATTTCAAAACAAACACACAAAATACCATTCTAAATAATGACTTTTATTTCTGCCTTCGTTTGCAGAATATTTCTCCTCTTTTTCACTAGGCCACAGGTCTCAGAAGGTTGAAAACCGAAGGCTGAAGTTACCTACAGGAGACTCAGCCCAGGATTCAAATCCACTGCCCACCTGCCTCGGGGAGACAAGCCTTTGGCTTCTCCCACGTATCATCTGCACCACACCTGGGGGAAGCTGTGATCTCATGGGCACCACAGACCTCCAGCAGTACCATACCTCCAGCCTCTTGGCCCTGCACTTCCACAGCAGTGGACACAAGTGACCATGACGATGCCCACCACCTTCTATGCTGGCTATCGGAATGTGGAGCTGCAGGTACTGAGCTGGGAGACGAATATGTCTTGGTCCTCACCCTCCTGATGATGTTCAGCTGGGCTCTCTGCTACCAAGGCTCAAGGTGGCTGAGAGGAACTTTTTTACAACAGTACAGCAGCTGCCGAGCTGGCCTCCTGGCTTGCAGAACTCGCTGCACTGCTTTGGGTGGCCGTGAGCCCAGTACTCCTGCCAATCTTCATGACCCTCAGTGCCTACCTCACTCTGGGCCCACAGGGGATGCTAGAAGGCTGCCATGAGCCTAGACTTAGAACTGGCAGATCCTTGCCACTAACCTGGGCAAGTTGCCTGGGTGGCAGGCACCAGAGATTTCAGCCTTGGACTCTATTCTCCAGCCCTGCCCATCCCTCTGCCCCCATCTGCTCTCCCCCTAACAGCACGGCCTGCACACTTCCTCAGCTCTTCAGGAAGGGCAGAGCTCACCCCTCTGTTCATTCCCAAGGAAACACAGAACCCAATTTTCAGTTACAACATTTGAGTCTTTGGGCTTAGTCACCGCCCCTCTCCCCAAAGAAGGTTGAAAACCATTGAATGAATCCCAGTGATCTTCCCTCACATTGTGAGAAACCTTCCCCCAAGTCCCAAATACTTGCTTAGTTTTTAATTAAGATATTTTGAATAAAAGAAATAACATTTTGAATTACATTTTATTTTTTATAACTGTCTAATAGTGTTTTATGCATGCTTTTCTGTGCCACATGTCCACCAGTTTCAGGAGCTTCCTCTCCATTATCATAAGGCGCCCTCCACACCGTTCCTCCACAGTTCTATCGAATTTATCACGGGGTTGCTTCCACTGGGGATTGTCGAAGCCTTTGCTCTGCTTCTTCATATTCCACAAATGAGTAGAGCATCTGGAGTTTGTCTTGTTTTTTCTGACTCAGTTCATACAGCATGACACCCTTCAGTTCCAGTCAAGCTGAAGCAAGCCTCAAGAGTTTTCCCCTAAGTAGTATTTTTCATTGTATATACACCAACAGAATTTTTTAATCCACTCATCTGTTGTTGGTCACTTGGGTTGATTCCACACCTTGGATTTTGTAAATAATGTTACTCTGAACATAGGTGCTCTAATGTCTTTTCGGTGTTCCTAAGGTAGATGTGCAGAAGTGGAATTGCAGGGTGAAATAAAATCTCTATATAATTTTTGTTTGGAGTCTACACCCAATAATGCTCAGGGGTTACTCCTAGAATTGCTCTTGGTGGAGCTTGGGGGACCATATGGATGCTGGAGATCGAACCCGAGTCAGCTGCAAATGTCCTACCCGCTATACTATTGCTCTGGCTTCAAATATTCTTTTTTGAGAAGTCTTCAAATCATTTTCCAAGAGGCTGAACCAGGCAACAGTCCTGATAGCAGTGAAGGAGAATTCTTTTTCTGCCACATCACTGCCAGCAATTAGTGTTTCTGAACTTTTTAATATAGACCTTTCTTGCTGCTGGGGGTGATACCACATTGTTATTTTAATTTGCATTTCCCCGATAATCAGTACCAGTGTTTTTCAACAAGCAGGCATAATTTCTAAACAAAGAGAGAAAATTAACCAGTACTTTGCAAAATCATATGTACTTTTCTTCTTTGCAGATACTCAGTCCATGTCTTAGGAAAGGACATGTCAATCACTGCATAGCTTCTTTGGGAAAAGAGAGCTTCTCTCCATCTTGTCAGCTGCCCAGGAGAAAAACCAAACAGGTAAATTTGCACTGAGATTTGCCAAACTTTCTATTAGTCCCATGCAATGCTATCTTGGACTGTTTGCCTCCCAAACAGGGTGTGAACAGGTAAATGCATCCTTGTGAAGAAAGGAATTCTCTTTTCCTGCAGGCAGGGAATGAATATTGACTGAGAATAGAGGTGCCTTCTTGGTTCTTATATTGGTTTGGAGGTGAGAAGAGAGAAAGCCAAGAATGAAAAACCCTGTGATTGCACTTTGAGAATGACGTTTTGATCTTAACAAAGCAAGAATCTGCTCAACAAATGAAAAGCAGTGGAATGGGAACAGGTGTGAGCAAATTTCTCAGCATCCCGGGGATGCCACGTCACCCTTGCCCAGGAGTCCCCAGAGTGGCCTTTACCACCAGCTTCAGCCAGCCAGCTAAGGAGCTTTCTCAGAGTCACACGCAGACCATATGGTCATGGTTTATCTTGGTTTGCACCACAGTTGGCTAATCTAGGAAAGGACCTTTAGGGACCCATCTTGGAATCAGTTCTGGAGCCCAGCCTGTAAAAAGTTGTCCCTGTATCTGAGAAGCATTTCTTGAGTTACTCAGGACCCTGTGGGCCCGTGGGCCCTGCTGATGTGATCAGTGACTCAGACAGATGTGGTTAGGATCTGATGTTGCTGCCAGAGGCAAGGATGGCCACTGGAGACTCGGACTCAGAGCACTCACCATCCCACAACCCTGAGAAAATCAAACTCCGCAGGGGAGAATGGAGGTCCTGTGTTGAGCTCAGATGCAAACAGAGTCCCTGGGAGAAAAAAGCCAAAGATGAACTTTCTTCTACACTTTGATTAGTATCTTGGTCTACGCAGTATATTGGGACTAAGAGAAACTTAAGAAATGGGCTAGGGATTGTTTCCCTGAGCTTCTGGTATCCCACTCAATGCCTCTTTTGCAAACCACAACACCCAAAAGGAGAGAGACAACAGAGGGGAATGCCCTGCCACAGAGGCAGGGTGGGATGGGGGGATGGGGGTGGGAAGGATTCTGGTATCCGTGGTGGTGGGAAATGGGCACTGGTGGAGGGATGGGTATTTGATCATTGTATAACTGAAACCCAAGCACAAAA
>JAOXYA010000019.1:71687284-71698609 GCA_028565675.1 Sorex palustris
TGTGTGTGTGTGTGAGAGAGAGAGAGAGAGAGAGAGAGAGAGAGAGAGAGAGAGAGAGAGAGAGAGAGAGAGAGAGATTTCTATATCAAGAGCACCCTCTCCTGTTAGTGCAGTGAACTGCAGTTCCTTTAGTGGATTACTTTTTTCTGATGGATGGGATGGAATTTTCTTTCTTCTTTTTTTTGCAGGGGGGTGGGAGAGGTGGGGAATGAGGGAGTGAGTACACATCCAACAGTGCTCAGGGGTTGCTCCTGGCTCTGTGCTCAGGTGGTGGTCCTGGTGGTGCTGTGATCAAAATGGGATTGGGTCAGCCACATGCTTTTTCTACCTCATCATTCAGTTTACAAAGAACACCGCCTCCTTCTTCCCCAGGGTTTCAGAAGCTGCTGTTTCAAACTCCACAAACTTCTGAGTTCCTCCCTACTGTCAGTGCTTTGATTTAGCAGAACCATTCTCTGTACTTAGGAGGGAATTTTTCTTCCCGAGGGGTGATTTCTGCCCGAGCTTAGACTCTCCTGTTTTTCCACATAATTCTTCCAAGTGTCCCTACCTCCACCCCTCCACAAGCTTGATAGATAGTTCTGCTGGGATACAGTGCTTATTATTTGACTAACCCGTTATTTCAAGTCTGTCGAGTTTTTCTGTCTTTTAGCTATCCTCAAGGCATATATTTTATTTATTTATGTGGCATTCTTGCCTATCTGTTTTTTGCGGGGGGAGCTATATGAAGCAATTCAGATTTATTCAGCTTCACTTTCCTTGGAATATCTGACACTCTCTATATCATCTTTTATGTCTTTGAACATTGGGTCTGGTTATTTTAAAGCCCATTTCCCATAGCTCTGTGGCTCTCTTTCTATCTCTTGTTCCTATAGGGGGGGGGCAGGAGGTATGGAGTGGGGGTTAGACCACACCCAAAAGTGCTCAGGAGTTACTCTAGGCTCTGCAATAGGAATTACTCCTGGTAGTCCTTGGGAGACCATATAAAGGGTGCCAGGGATTGAACCTGGGTTTGCGATGTACCATGCAAGTGTCCTATCAGCTATATTATCTCTCCAGCCCTACTCCTCTTACATGTGATCATGCAGTCCCTTGCTCCTTGGCATACCTCCCCTGGGACAGGGGGAATACGGCCACATTCCCAGCACGCAGGGACTACTCTCTATTTCAAGCACCAGAGATAGTATATAAAAATCAGAGATCATTTGAGGCTAGAGGTCGACACCTTTCCCCAAGGCTAACTTTTGCTTCTGGTAGTCTTGCTAGAGGTCCTCGGTCTCAGATCACCTTTAGCTAATGATGCAGAGAACTTGAAATGGCTTTGATTCATATGCTGACTGGCTTGGTTCATTCTCACTCTTCGGACACCACCCACATCAAAGCCTTAGAGTTTAGTATGTCGCTTCTCTGGTTGAATGTGAGCCCCAATTTTCACCCCTCAGGTCAGCGGGTCTAATGAGTTCCAGGTTCTCAGTGTCGATATTCACAGAATTAGCCAATTTTTCATTTAAACCACCCAGGCTTGCCTCTCTAGTGTCTCCTTCCCTGCCAGATCTCAGCGCTGTGACTTCTCATTGTCTTGGCAGTTGTGATTCTTCCAAAGACATTAACACACACACACACACACACATCCCTAATTTGCGCAATCCTTCTACTTCATTCACAATGAAGGGGGTAGGGCAATGAACCTATTTTGCCAAAGCTAGACCACTTGCCATGTTCTAATATTTCCTCTGTTCCTTCAAATATCAATGTAGGGCAATTTTTGTTAATTTATTTCTCCTGCCTGCTCACCCTTCCCTTGTAAGTAAATGTAGGACATCGAGAAATCAAGACACCATTCCCAGATGACTCTGAACGCTGCCCTAATCTATGCAGGTCCCATTCAGAACTGCAAAAGAAAAATGGAAGATTGTATTACTTTTTTAGGGCTAGTATAACAAATGACCACAAATCCGATGCTTTAAAATCACAGATGGATATTTTCTGAAATCTCTGAAGGTAAGTAGCCTTCATATACAGGATAGGAGGAGATAGCACATTACTCCAGCCCATGTGGCCAAGAACCCTGGGACTCCAACACACCCTTTGGGACCCCGTCCCCATGTCTCCTCCCCCGCCAATTAATAGAAGTTCAAGATCATGGTTCCAGCAGGGCATGGACTTTGAAAATCAAGGGAGTGAGGGGAGAAGGACGGGAATTCCTGCCCCTCCCCCTTATCTAGTCCAGTTTCCGATGAGTCCTGGCACCTGGGCTATGGCCACTTCATGACAATCTCCATCTTTTCCTTCACAGGATCTATTTCCCTGTACCATGTCTGTGTTCCAAACTTCTCTCTCCTTTCTCTTAGGGAAACACTAGTCATTGAATTTAAAGTCCACTCTAGATTCAGAATATCTCAAGATTCTTAACTTAGTTACATTTACAAAGAGCCCATTTTCAGGGTCACATTCATGGTTTCCAGGAGTTGGGACTTGTAAATAGCTGGGGGTGGGCACAATTCAACACACTACACTGATCACTCACTATACACCATGTATATGAATCAGTTCCTTTCTCACACAACAAAGCAATGAATAGGAGCTATTGCTTCCCCCCATTTTTTGGGGGGGTGGGTGAGATGCTTTAGTTGTTACCCAGTGGTGTTCAGATTTTTTCCTGGCTCTCTGCTCAAGGATCACTCCTGGCAGTGTTCAGGGAAGTAATTCTCTAGCCCCAGAAACTCTTATTTCACTCATAATAAGTCATGAAACTGAAGACAAGTTTCCAAATGATCTGCTCAAGATTTCACACTCAGACTGACTCCAGAGTTATCACCTTAAAACTTGACAATGTACCAAGCCTTCTACACATCAGATCTCATGGACTTGCTATCTACAAAAGAGAAAGGAGGGCCTAGCTAGGGCTCACCCAGGAAGCCATGGATAAGAGTATATAAAAGAGAAGTCGGGACCAGAGAGATAACACAGCCTTGCATGCAGTCAACCCCATATGATCCCTTGAGCACTGCCAAGAAATTTCTAGTATAGAGCCAGGAGTTATCCCTAAGCATCTATGTACTCAAAAATTAAAAAAAAAAGTTTTGGCCCCAAAACTTAAAAAATAAAAAGAAAAGAAATAAGTTGAAACTAGACTCTATGTATTGCCCCCAGCCCCTCCACTCTGTTTTCAGACATATTTTCCCTTCCGGGACCCTTTTAAGGTAAGTGTTCTACTTCTGGGGTCCACCCATCTTAGTTAGACTTTCTCTTATTGCAAACATCAGAGACCTAAGCAATTCTGGTCTATTTATGAGACTGCTCCTCTTAGGAACAGTTGGCAGCTGGGGAAAGAGGGAATGGAAGGGAAATGTGAGAGCAAATCTTGCCGAGCAGTCAGGTGTCTGGAGAACTGGTGAGGTCCTGGCAGCTGAGGAACTGATTGTCCTTTGGCGCTTCCTCTTGGACTCACAGTCTCTCTGTCTCTTCTTTTTCTGCCTTCAGGACCAGCCACCTCCCCCTGCTCTCTTCCTAGAGCTTCCTCTTTGGCTCGCACACTGCAGCTTGCCTTGGCTTTGCCGCCCACTGTGGCTTACTTCCCTATTCCGTATCTTTCTTGGCTCAAATTATGGGAGAGTCTAGTGGTCCAGTTTTTGACCTGCGCTGCAGCCGACCCAGAGCTAGAGTTGCCTGCAAACTGGCATCCTTAAGTCATGTGCTCTCCCAGCCTGGTCCATCACAGGCAGGAGGGGGTGGACATGGGTGGAGAGGTAGCTGAGTCTAGAGGACAGTGAACCAGGTACCTTCTGGGCACAAGCTGCCACAGTCATCCAGAAGAGGTAAAAGTCCACCCCGAAACACTCATTCCCCCAATGTACATGAACTGCATTTACCCTTGGAGAGGTCCCTGAAGTGAAGTGTGATTTGGGTGAGCACTAACCTGCTCTTTGTCTTTAGGAAGCTGACTCCCAAAGTCAGGATTGCTAACTCAAATCCACCTCTGAGTCAGCTGGGTTTTGGCACAAAAGCTAGTTTTCTGTATGCAAGGAGCTGGTATTACTTTACTGTGACTACTGTAACAAATTATCACAAGTTTTGTGGCTAAAATAACACAGATGGGTTCTTTGACAGTTCTCTGAGTTACAAGTCTAAGAGGGTTCTCTCTGGGTCAAATCACAGTCAAATGGGTTGTTCTTTTTAATCCCGTTTTGGGGATTAAAAACACAGTGGGGAGTGCTCAGGGTCTACTCCTGGTCCTGTGCTCAGGGATCCCTCCTGGCAGTGCTTGGGATACCATACATGGTGCCAGAGATAGAATGAGAGTTAGCCATGTGTAAGTCTAGCACCTTAACCCCTGTATTACTACTCCAGTGTCTCAGCAGGACTAGTTTTTATTGGGGATTCTAGAAAGAGAATCTACTTCCTGGCCCTTTCCCACTTCCAGAAGCCAGCCACAGTCCTTGGCTCATGCCCCCTTTCCTTCATCTCCGGAGTTACCAATAGCAAGTCAAACACTTCTTTAATCATACCCTCCAACCTTTCCTTCTGCAATCTACTTTTAAGACCCCTGTGATTATATTAGACCCATGGAGACCATTTATAATAGTCTCCCAAATTTTAGGTCAATTAATCATCAACCTTAGTTCCATCCACTTAATCCTCTCCTGTCATATACTATAACATACTCATAGATTTCTGAGACGGGGACACACACATCCTTGGGGAGCCATTGTCCTGCTAACACAAAGGTCAACGAACATTTAATGAGGTCCTGCTATAGATAAGGAACTGTGCCTTAAATAAAGGAATTTTGAGTGGCAGGACCCTGGACCTCCAAACAATACATAAGCACATAAGCATATTTGCTAAGGCACACAACACACACGCACGTGATTCTGTCACACACACAGTAATCCAAGGGCTGTGGATTCAAGATACACATTTCCCAGTGCACAGAGCAGAGTTAAGGCAGTTTTAAGAAGACTTTTTAACCTGGATTCGATATTCTAGAATTTAGTCACTTATCAGAAAGCAACTTCTGTCAAGTCATTTTTTTATCCCCAGTGCCTCGGATCAAGGCTAAGCACTCACATATGTAATACATGTGCTCTCTTCAGCCATATCCCCAGCCTCTCTAGCAAGCGATTTTAATGGCAATAAAGCAAAATAAAGGGCAGCGATGTAAGGTTTTAATGGAAGCAAAGGTGCGACCAGAGAGATAGATAGGAAGTAAGTCATGTTTATGTGGCCATGGTTATATTTCCAGCATCACATATGGTCCCCCAGGCCCCACTAGGAGTGACTCTTGAGTTCAGAGCCAAGGGTAAATCCTGAGCACCACTGGGTATGGCCCTCAAAACCAAAATGAAAAAGAAAAGGAGGCAAATAAAATCAATCTCTGATGAGTGCCACTTACATTCCAGAAAGTTCCCTTAGAGTAAAATCTAGTTGGGAGGCTGGAGAGATAGTACAGTGGGTAGGGCACTTGCCTAACATGCAGCCAACCTGGGCCAATCCCAGCACCCCATAGAGTTGCCCGAGACTGGCTGAAAGTGATCCCTTTAGTGCAGAGCCAGGAATTAGCCCTGAGCACTGCCAGTGTGAGCACAATGATTGGAACTCTCCAGAGCCCCAGAAAAAGGGGGGAGGGGTGGCTCTGTTTGCAAACCAACAAAAAACAAAAGAGAGAAGAAAGAAAAATAAAACACAAATTCAGGAGCCAGAGTGATAGTCCAGCAGGCAGAGCGGTCACCCAGCATACAGATAATCTGGTTTTGATCCCCAACACCAAATACAGTCCCCAAGTCCCACCAGAACTGACCCTTGAGCACAGAGCAAGGAGTAAGCCCTGAGTGCTCTGAGGTGTAGCCAAAAGAGAAAGAAAAACAAAGCCTCACTGCCCCAATCATTTTCTCCTTTGGACCTTCCCAAGAGTGTGGTCCCATAACATGTCTAATCTGGAATGTGGGAATGCTAGCAGATAAGAGTCTGGGTCCTGAGTGAGGCAGGAGAGAGTACAGCTACTGGACAGAACAGGTGACAGGTATCTCTCAGCACGTCAGTTCACCTAATGCCACCATCCTGGTTTGCAATGAACCTGGGTGACTGTTTGTGCAGACTTGGCAGTGGACAAATGACAACTTCACAGAATCACTGGAGAGGACTTCAAGAACTATTCACAGGGGCTAGAGCAATAGCACAGCGGGTAGGACATTTATTTGCCTTGCACGTGGCCGACCCAGGGTTCAATTCCCAGCCAGGGAATGGTCCCCCGCCAGGGGTAATTCCTGAGTGCAGAGCCAGGAGTAACCCCTAAGCATCGCCGGATGTAACCCAAAAACAAACCAAAAAAAAGGCAAGTAGGGTTAAGTGCACAGAGGACCACCCACAAACATGGATGGAAATCTTTAAATGTCAATCAGTCCCAAAGGGGCAAAGAGGAACCCCCCAGAGCTGGAGGAAAGGGGGGCCTCTGCTTGAGGGGGTACTGTGGGGATTGGATTGCCAGACTGAGCACAGGGTGGGCAGTAAATGCCCCTGAGAGTCCTTTGCTGGGGCTGCCGGTTTGATCAGAAACTAGAGAACATCCCATAGATGTCCAGCACTTCTCACCGTGGGTCACTCCCATTTCCAGTACTACTAGAAAGAACTGGATTTGATGTAGCACTTGGCTGAGATGGCAGCCCTCTGATCGCAAGGTGAATGAAGCTTCGAGAGAGGACAGGGAAAGAAAGACAACAGAAAGTCTTAAAAGCGGGGCTGGAGATGAGAGAGGTTCAAAGAGAGGGGGCAGCGGCAGCGGGCTGTGAGGCTGACCCACAGGCAGAGCTCTGGGCCTTTGTTTAAAACTCGGTGCGTTGAGCTGTTTCTCCACCTTGAGTACTTTCAACAGCCCCACATCTGTCGTTATTTTGGATGTGCTAGTGGAACCATCCGTGCTGCTCCTGGGCCCATTCTCAGTTCTATTAAAGCACTTTTTAATTGCTACATTTTCTGAGGCGGAGAAAGCCTAATCTGAATGCAGTTTTAAAACCAACAGCAATCAGCAGAGATCCATCAATTAGCATTCGGCATTAAGCAATGCAGAACATTTTCCAAAGCTCCCAGGGCCTCCCTACACCTGAACATTCTACAAGGTTCATTCTCTCCTGTTTGAATAATATTTGGAGCTCTTGACTCATAGTCTTGACTGACAGATAGTTTTCCTCAGCTGCCAACAGAAAAACCAATTTTCTGCCATAAGTCTTTTCTAATTCAAACAGTACAGTTCCAACAAAGCTCTTTACTCTGGTACACATATTTTTTTAAAAGGGAAAAAAATATCTGCTTCCAACCACTAATTATAATTTATTATAACAATACTTCTCAGAAAGCAGGGTTCTTGCTATAATTAACTGCTGAGGAGTAGGATGGAGCAACTGTTTATTTAGTTTCAATCTACTTGTTCAGAATTTGTCACCCCTTGAAACTTAACTCATAATCAGATCTAAATTCGCAACATTATGGAAGCACTGTCAACTTGGCAATGAATATTTCTTAGTAATTTTCTCTCTTTTTGCTAAAAGAATTTTCTTTAGGTTATGCCATTTTGTCTAATTGAGAGGAAAAGATTCCATCATCGAATGTGAACATCTGAATACTTGTAAAGGTTGGAGCATGACAGTCAGGCATCACACACAGCTTTCAGCTTTCAAATGTGGGCCTCTCCCGCTAGGTGCCAAGGGCTTGGAAATGGGAAGCTTTTCTGGCCAGGCTTCAGTCAAGTGTCATAACAAAGAGAACTCTTTTATTCTATCCCAATTTCCTTGCAAGAAGGCTTGTGCTGATCCTCAGTTTGCTTATCCATAAAGCTGGGCTTGGAGATGACAGGTACCCTAACGAATGAGGGGCATCTAAACATATTGCAGCTGTTCTTGCTATTATTCTTAGCTAGGTGCGGGATTGGAGGAGGTAAGAGAGGGAAGAATTGTTACAGAGGCCTGATGCCTGCATTCCTGGGGGGAACTGACTGACAATGAGCCCCCAGAGAATAACACTCTTGAGACAGGGCAGAAACTATGAGATCCTCCACCTCTCACACACAATCTCCAGAACAAAATGGCTTTAAATTGAATTGACTGGGATGAAGATATCATCCTTCAGCCACTTCCTTATCTGGCACTTCTGACTTGTTGGGCACCACCGAGGTTTGGAGATTTTCTTTTTTACAACGAAGTCAGAGAGTTGGCTTCTGACATTCCCTGGTATAAATTCATGAGACTATTTATAAAGTTCGGGGAGTTTATGGCCCAATGTATGGCCCAATATTTCGCCAACAGTGATTGGGATGTCATTGCAGGCCACTCTGAAACTTGTCTTAGCATGAATCTGGTGACATGGCACAATATTAGCATGGCAGGACACAAATGTTTTTGCCACGTTGCATTTTTGCACTAGGGAAATAGTTTGCTATTTGTGATGATTAAAAGCACTGTGGTAAATGGTTAATTTAGAAGGTTTGGGCTGCTCAAACCCAGGCTTTCCCAGGAGGTTCACATGAGCCCTGGGATCTGTTCTTAGATGGTCTTTGCAGTACTCTAAGGAGAGGGTCTTTACACCAGCTAGTTCTTGCTACGTGGCTATTCATCAGGGTGGAACTCTCTGGACTCAACGTGAGTTACGGTGAATAGCTATTGGTGTATGGCTGAGCCCCTGTAGCAGCCCAACCTCTGTAATGTGGAGTCTGAGTAGCTGTGGCCAGTCATATTGGCACTGCCCTCCTATATGTGCAGTGGACACAATGCATCAGGGAGCTTCCTGTGGGATGCATTCCCTGGTCAATAACAGCTCAAATTGCTAGGAGGATGAAGCCCTGCATATGTGACTCATGGGCAAGGATAACTTGCCTGCATTGTCTTTTCTTAATTCGCCCCCTTTGCCTGTTTGCTGATTGTCATATTCATATTTTTAATGTAGTCAATAGCAACTGTGAGAATAAATGCATTTCTGAGTCATATAAGTCTTATAATGAATTGCTGGACATAATGGATATTCTTAAGAATCTCAGTGCAATCATAAAAATAAAAATTATTTATTATACTACTTCTAAATATTAGGAAATAGATACTAGAACCTTTTTTTCTTAGTGCACAAACATTTCTGATAATGGAAAACAAATCATATTGTAGCTTCACCCAATATATAGATATACAATGGCCAGGTTTTCTTCTGCTATTAGAGATATATTATTTGCATTCTGCTGTATAAAAGTTGTAATGCATTTGTATCTGAAATGTATTTAATCTACTTATAGACATTTATGTGGTTTCTCTTTTTAGATTTTGTGAATATGGCAAAAAGCTATTGATACAGGACACATAATGTATAAATCTCAGGGCGCTTTTCTGTCTCATTTTAAATGCCCATTTAAAAAGTCACATCCTATATGACTCCATTTATGCAATTCTCAAAATAGCAGAATTATAGAGGTAGGAAAAAATCATTGGTTTCCAAAGAGAAGAAATGTGGGTGTGTAGGTGAGAGATAGTATTAAGGGGAAGCACAAGAGAGTTCCTTAGAAAAGAGACAGTTTTCTATCTGATTATGTAGTTATATGTGGTAAAATTGTACATAATCAATCACATCCCTTTTTGAAAATTGGTGAAATCTAAATAAATATCGATGCCAATCTCCTGACAAGAACTAGTCTCCATTTTAGTAGTATCTCATCATTGGAAAAAAGATTTTCTGTACTGATTTTGCAAAATCCTGTGAATCTAGAGCTATTTTAAACACAAAAGAGTTCTTTTTTTCACAGGATTCACTTTATCCTGAATTTTGTTTTATATGAGTACATTTGTATCACTGTATCACTGTCATCCCATTGATCATTGAATTACTCGAGAAGGTGCCAGTAATGTCTCTATTCTTTGCAGCCCTGAGATTTTTAGCAGTCTCTTCTTACTTGTCTTTTCCCAACAATTGGAGGCTCTTTCAAGGTCAGGGGAATGAGAACTATTGTCATTACTGTATTTGGCATATCAAATACAGGCTCTTGCCAGGCTCTGCTCGTGTGGGCGGGATACTCCTGGTAGCTTTCAGGGCTCTCTGAGAGGCATAAATGGGTAGGAAGTGTCTTATGAAGTGGAAAGTGGCCTGGAGTGTGGCAAAGGTTGGGCAGTAGAGGTCAGCTGGCAGCGCTGGGTCCCTTGGCATGGGGAGGGCTCTCACCACTTCCCCCCCCCCCCAGCCTGGTGCAGAGTCTGGTGGCATGGTTCTGGGAGCCTTCTTTTATACTCTCATCTGGGAGGAGCATCCGTGAGCTGTGGATGGTGGCCGATGAGGAGATTATCTGGTGCCAGCAGGGTGTGGCTTATGGGTGTGATCCCTGAGTCACCGGAGACTGGGGGAAGGAGGCAGAGGATCTCTGTTCTGGATCCGTTGAGTCCAGAGTCCAAGGTCACCGAGTTCCACATTATCTGGGTTCCATGGGACTTCATTCTTGCGTGAGGCTTGGCCTGAGCGTCTGGAAAGTGGCCTGGAGTGTGGCAGTGGAGGTCACCTGCCGGGGCTGGGTCCCTTGGGCTGAGGAGGGCTCTCACCCGCCTCACAGCCTGGCATGGAGTCCCATTGGTATAAATATAGTATATAAATTAGTACAATATGTCATTGCATCATTACATGATAATACAGTAATAAATAACATCAACTATTATTGACAAATCATATCAACTACTATTGCATACCAAATACATAATTTTTTGATTATGTCTATATATCTAACTTTAATCTTGTAATGAATTATCAATATCAAGTTTTTTATTGACTTTTGGTACCTTTTGATTAAGATTTTTTAATTGAATACAGTGAAATGCACATTTAATAAAGTTGATGATTGGATTTCAGTCATCTAATGTTCCAACACCCATCCAATCACCAACATACTTTTCCCACCACCAATGGTTCCAGTTTCCCTTCCACCTCCAACCTCTCTACCCAGCCCCCACCTGCCTCTACTACAGGCACTTTTCATCTGTTGTTGTGTGTGTGTGTTTGTGTGTGTGTGTGTGTGTCTCCTCTTGGACCTTATGGTTTGCAATACAAATAATGAAAGGCTATCAAGTACATTCCTTTACCTACTTTCAACGCTCAGTTCCTGTCCAAAATGATTATTTCCAACTATTATTGTCATGTTGGTCCCTTCTCTATCCTAACTGCCCTCTATCCGCCCCCCCATACAAACACACACACACTCTTGTGGCAAGATTGCAACTATTTTTTTTTATTTATTGTTTTATTAGTGAAACACCATGAGGTACAGTTGTAGATTTACAATTTTTTGTGCTTGGGTTTCGATTATACAATGAT